>JAAOAT010000132.1:0-129657 GCA_013186855.1 Fusarium ramigenum | reverse complement strand
ACCATCCTCACCGCCCTCGGCAGCATCCTCGCCTTCAACACCTAAGCCGTCAACGCAGGCTGCTACTCCGGTGGCGACCCCTGGCCCAACAAAGACCAAGCCGCTCAATTCGTCTGGGACGCCTGCTACGGTTCCCGGGGCATGTTCTCTGGGCAATTCCGTCCCGGGCAGACCAAGTCCATGTGTCCCCGAAGTGGCCAGGTTGGCCTTGTCTTTGAGGTGCAGAACCAATGGGATCAGACGCTTGATCTTGGCAATGATGATTGCTATACGCGTCTTAAGAATGAGATTTATGGGTGTGATCGTGGTGGGGAGAGCACTGTTTCTAAGTGGCGTTTTCGGTGAGTTTGCTTGAGTGTTGAGGGATGGTGAGTGAGTTGCTAATGTGTTTTGTAGTGCTGATCCTGGTAACTGTTAAATGGTGGGGTGATTTATGTTTAGGACACGGGATAGGAGGAAATGGAGGGTGAGAAGGAGGAAGACCAAGTGGGAGGATTTCACTTCTATGTCACTCGTTTCAAAAGATAACATTACGTCAACTGCTGTAAACAGTACTAGTCACTCATTTAAGCCAGCACAAGAAGAATACCGAAGTTTCTCACAGAGCTTGTGGGTAGTCATCATATAGTTTGCCATGCATTGGTATCTCTGAGCCATCTATCTATAAAATATTAGAAATAAAGTATAAAGAAGCTAAACCAAATCTCAGTCATTCCAACTTCCATCTGACCAAGATCTCAGGCCAACTGTTAGGTCCATGTAGTCTCATGGCCTACGGATCAAGCGTTCTGAAGCTGCGCCTCTTCATCCACATCTGAACTGCACGCTGCATCTGTTCTGTCAAGCCATACGTCAAAGCATTGACGAGCCCTATGAACTGCGTTGAAGCTTGAAGAGCAGTGAGCCACTTTGGTGATGTGCCGACTGACTCAGCTAAGCGATTCGCCATGCCCGGAAGCCACAAAATGATATATGCAATGGGGTATCCGTTCAAAAGAAGCATTCTTCTCAGATTCGGTGACTTCGGTATCCGATGGTTGGGTCCGTTGCCAGTCGAGGCATTTTGCGTATTGTTCGTTTCATGATCTTCAGTAGTCGCCGGTTCTGGTTCAGGCCTGGCAGAAGCTGACCACTGGACCTTTCCACCAGGTGATCGATCTTCTCCTTCGCTCTGACTCTGATCTCCCTTTGCTATGCCCTGTGACTCAAGTTCATAAGAAGCCTCTACAGTGGTAGTGACCCATATTCGTTGCGTATCCGACTGCTCGGCGTTTTCTCGATCGATTCTCGACTGTGCATTCGTGGTGTATCCTTTCGTGGTAGAGGAAGAGAGGCCGTATTTGACGAAACTGAAGAGTCGGCGGAGTTTGATGTATATGTAAGTGTAGATAGCCACCGTTGCGAGGAAAATGGCGATGCGCCATGCGTGAGTGAGACCGTAGCGGAGACCTAGATGTTGGGTCTGGATCCAGCACCAGTTACCGCTCACCGGGCCATAGACATGGAGGCCGAGTCCGACGAAGCCTGGATATTAATTCAGCATAATTGTAATACCGTGGCTTTCTGTAAACCTACTGGTGATTGTACCGGGAATCCAAGGTACAAGACAGACAATAGCAGTCATCAGCCTCGAAGAATCGTCAAGAATTTGTTGTCGCTGGACCGCTAGCAGTACCGAAACGGAGATGATAAGAATGTTGAAGTCGATAGCTTGTACCGAGAATTGACCAACCCAAGCATTGGCGACGCAACCAGTACTCGGGGATGCTTTCGGATCCGTGTAGCCATCCTTGATGGCGAGGATACCAGACACTGTATTATTGAGACTGTTGATGAAGTCTTCGTTTCGAGTTAGGTTGACGCCGGTGTCCAATGGAATTGATTGACCTACCTGCAACGAGGAGGTTCACAATCAACGCATGGCGGAAATGTCGTCGCGGCGGAGGAACAATAACATGAAGACACAGCGCGAAAAAGCTCGCGACACAAGATAGCACCGACCCAGTTAATGTCGGAATCGAAATCGAAAGGTTGGCCGGAATAGTAGCCATTATGGCTGATGTCGTTGATGAAGAGGGTAAGACATTTGCTTTTTTCCCCAAAATGCGAGACATCTCTCAGCTGAAGAGTTTTTGCATCGCATTGTTATAAAGCACATGAAAGGGGGGGCCTGAGCAAATACTAGACCAAGCTTGGAATGTCAGAGTCGATGAAACTGCGCCAAAACGTCACATCACAAGTATCACCTTCCGCATTCTCCCACGCTCATGACAGAATTATTGCCGTTGGGTGTGCGTTACACTCTGCGCTAAAGAGATCGGCAGAAAGTGTCTAGATGAAACAGGAAGCTCTTCCAGGGGTGTTGGGCGGACTTGATTGGTGGCTTGTTTTAGCTCCCCTGTTGATAAAATCGTAGGGCGCGCCATCCGACGTCGGACTCTCCGCTGCTGGCTCAGGGGCTGGAGAATTAGAGTTTGGTGTTATTGATTCTGTAACTTGTATGTCCAGTGAGGGCTGTAGGGCCAAGGTTAAGGTGAAGCGATGAGATAGTCTTTCGGCTGGGCCACGAGGTCTAGAAAAGAGTGGTTCGATGGCAGGATGGCTTACCCGTCGGTCTAAATCATACCGCCACTGACACTATTACTTTAGAAGCCTCTGCAGCGCCGAGAATTACCGCTTTGGTGTCGCTCATGAACACTTGCTGGGGTCTGCTGCTGCCAAGAACAACGCCGGTTCATTATCTGCACCGCTAAGCTGGGGTTGTTGCCTGAAGTTTGACTTGTCGCTCCGAGACAATCTGATAAGATGAGCCGCATGACAGCTTGAATCTTACCCAAGATAACCATAACGCGGTCAAACTAACTCCGACTAACGATACGCGTACTTCTGTCAATCGCTTTGACAGGTTCCCCAGTTCTTCAGGTGGACTAGCCATGTATAGACAACATTGCGAGAGCATCAAAGTTTATCTTGCATTAGTAAAGCAGGTTCTCAGACTATTCGGCTTTCCCCAAACTACCGGAGTTTTACTTGGTTTGACCTCATGACCAAATGCAAAACCGGGTACATGGTTGTGAAACAGGGTCCACCGGAGTTGCGTTGCGTTACGTTACATCAAGGGTAACTACCGGCATGTCGGGGAAGATACAATAAGCTGCGATAGATGGAAACTGGTGCAGTTTTGTGTCACGTCATTTCAGACCCTCATTGGCCAGAAAAGTGCCTCAACGATGGATATTGAGATCGATCTATCGCGTCTTGGCCGCTCCAGATCATCTGCAGGTCCCACTGTACCGCCCGATCGCGCTTTGACAAAGTCTATCTCATGCCGGCAGTGGAGAGGTTGGACTAATGCTCGGACGATAAGCTATCCGTCGCGCTATTGACTATATTTCAGCTTGACATGTGAGTCACTTTAGGCTTTTGAAGGACTGAACTTCCGAATAACTGGGGCTATGCTCTGTATTTGTTGAGTTGTATATCCCGAGACTTACTCTGTTAGCCAAGTTTATCTCGTATCTGAGATCAAAACGAACGCTGGCATAGGTTGTAATCTTGTGGCCATTCGCTAATTGGTTCTTGAAGTTTTGAAGGTTCTGACATCTCGCAGAACTTACGTCAATGTAAGAGTTTTAATAGCTTGGCAGAGCATATGGACTAATTGGAACACGTAGTAGGTAGTCTGTTATCGGAAGTGGATTTCTCTCAAGATACTTGCAAAAAGAATTGGCTGGTTATCAGCTTTGCTTAACTTGTTCCGAGTTCTATGTAGGATTGTCTAAGCTTGAAGGAGAATTTGGACATGGTACCAAGTTGGATGGGACGTCTCTTATCTAACTCAGCTGGTTCGCTGGAAGCAAAATAAAAATATCGACACTCTAAAGTGTTACTTGTCCACGTATCCTGACTTAAACCGTAGGTGAAATCTGAGCTTTTTCTAAAGCTCTCGGAGGTAACAGGTTGTGCAGAGCAAAAAGCATATAGGTCTGAAGCACATGGACTCGCTGGGGATTCAGGTCGCTGAAAGTCTTAGTATCTAAGAAGTCTCTAGTAGCAATCAATTATCTGTGACAGTGCAGGATAACTAGGAGAAAGGTCACAAGGAATGAGCGTAGCTTTAGCCTCCGCTCTCGTAGTGAGATGGGGGGTAAATGGCCAGCTGGAGCAGGAAGACTGAGTAGCTTTAGCGACCTGCTACCGAGCTTGGGCATCGGAGTTCGCGAGAGTCATAACCTATAGCTTGACTCAGCATGGAGAGCGTAATGCAGAAGCGTTACTAGAGCCAACAGTGAGGAACAAGCCACGAATGATGTGGCTACTATGTATGTTAAGGAGATAAAGTTACTGAATTATTATATCTACAACGTTATGAATTCTGTGTTTCAAAAGGCGATAAACTAATAGGTAGCCATCTTAAGTCCCGGAGGACGTGTGAGGACGATGTAAGTATTTGCTTTGATTCTTCATATATTGAGCGCATCAGAGAAATCTATAGTTAGGAGAACATAGAACTTGAAGGAAAGCTCCCTGAAAATATCTCGGCATTATTAACAACTATACATGTGAGCTTGAGAGTAACATGTATGTATTCTTACATCTGTTTGGTCCTTTAAACGGAGTTTGGTGGATGTTGGGATCTCGAGCACCAAGTCCCTACTCCGTAAATGGCCAGTATTTCGGGCACCGAAAGAACCCGTCTGGCCGCTGAATGAAAATGTATAGAATGACTCGCTATCTGTAAGCGAGGTTTGTCTGTAGGGAGATGGAGTCTGGAGTGGGTTCGGATCAAACGTGCCGAACAATACTCGGAAGGGCGGCTTGGAGATTAGGGAGAGGCTGAAGGTCATGGATAATTTCCTATTTTGCATTACTTCAATTTGTCTATAGTTGCCATAGGTAAGGGTCGTCGTGAAAGCCATCCATTACAAACTCAAGTTAGTGGTCGATATCAGAAGATAAAGGAATTGGGTTGCTTAGCTAGCTCGAGTAGTACATATCAGACTTCCACCATAGTCCAGGCGTGAAGGGCTCAGCTTTGGGGACTCTGATACTTAACAAGACAGAGACGTAAGAAATCTCGGCGATTATTTGATTTGTGTGACGCTCAACTTCATATTACAGCACACTATCTATCCCGGAGTGAAGTCGTCGCTAGGAATGTGAAATTGCTCTTGAGGCTGGATGGGGCCGGTGCATCCGCCAGGTAGCTATTTTTAGTACACTTTCAGGGGTCGGCTAGAGGCACATCCGCTGTTATTGCAGTGCAAAACCCGGGCAATGACAGATAACTACTGGCCTTGTGGAATGCGAACAATAGCTCATTTCTCTGAGACCAGGACTGAACGGCAAAAAAGCCTCTTCGCACCAAGTTTTCAGATGTAGTATGTGAACATGTTTAGACCTTGACGTTATGTTAATGATGAAACATATGGAGAAGGATACTTCTGAGTACAACATCGAATCATGCGTCATCAGTTCTGAGATATTGGCTAACTTGACACCTGGTTATGAAAGTGAGCTCAGATAGCCTGGTGCTCATCACAGTAGACGAGCTCTTCAGGGATGATTTACAAGATATTGGTGATATAGGTCAATTAAGTACCAAGCTCAACTCATAGAGCGACAAGGTAAGGCTCGCTCCAATCGATGCTAATCTAGGAATGCAAATACAGTGATCCAAACCCCACAAGAGACTATGAACCGTCGAAGTGTACAGAAGGGAATGCACGTTTAGATGGCCATGGCAACGGCAATACCAGCAATGCCAGCCATTCCGAGGATATCGGCACCCATGGTAGGGGCAGCAGCACCCTTGGACTTGGAGGTAGAGTGAGAGGTGGCGCTGGCCTTGGCGGTCTCGGTCTTGGTAGAGTGATGCCCAGTCCTGTTTCTGTTAGCAAGGCCATTAAACTGATGAGATGAGAGGGACATACTTGGTGGTGGTCTCAGTGGTGGAAGCAGCCATGGCGCAGGTGGCCAGAGCAGCAGCGAGGAGGAAGTTCAGCTTCATGGTGAAGGATTAAGGTATTAACTTAAAAAAGTTGTAAGTTTGAAAGATTGTAGTTAAGTGAGTAAAGAGTGAATGAGATGTGATGGTTTAAGCTTTCCGGAATGAGGCTGCCATCTCAGCCCTTTTGTACTCGAATCGTCCATGGTGTTTACTGTCGCAGGCTTGTCATTGTGTTATACGATGTTCATTATTGGCTAATGCGTAAACCGGCATTTCGGTGCCGCAGTCAGCCAGGCTAGTACTAATCCGCTCGCTTACAAGCCTCAACGCGGGCCGAACGACGTGAGGATCCAATAGCTGTGGCGCGCAGGGAAATACGAGACCTCCATTGTTCAGTCATGCCATAACATTAGAGGATGACGCGGCGATGAAAGGGCTGACTACCCCTCCGCCCCGCGGATCACCGTTAGCTCGTTGGTGATGCCGTATTATCCAGGGCGAGTTTAGAGTTAGGGATGCAGTTTATGGAAATTGCCGAGGCCTAGAACACCACTAACTATGGATGAGATCCAATTGTTTGATCGTGTGCAACGACTTATTGGTGCTGATGTTGTAACGCTTCGGCAATTTAATACCGAGCGATCGTTGGTCTGAACGACGTGGCTTCCTTGATTGGTGCTGCCCCGGAAAACGGCTGATGGGCTAATTTAGTTCATCCCTGGTGACATGCAGGAACATGATGTCACAGCGGTGTGCTAAGAGGAGAGTTGTATAGCTTCAGGGTAGTATGGTCTTGGGTAACGAGTAAAAGGTTCGAGATACAGCTTCATGATTAGATTTGTATGGATACTCAATATTCAAGCTTAATGTGAGTCAACGGGTATGCGAGGCACAATCATCACTCAAAACAATACTCCGAGACCTTGGGATCTATGCTTAATGCTAAAGTCGGAACGGTGAAGAAGCAGAATGCAGATTAGTCAACAGGACACTCTTGTTAGAGGTCAAAGTCTGCAAAGACATCCTCTGGCTTTGCTCGGGCTCTCAGCCTTTACCGGAGAAGCATCAGCGAAGGCGCGACGTCTCATTATCCTGTCTCTGTCTAAACGCTGCAAGCGTATCATGAAGCTGGACATATTCTCGTGGATTCAGGACCATGACAAAAGATCTGTGAGAGCTGACGTATACCATCGACTGTGCCATGATACTATTCATCCTGCCTTGGAGGCTTTGCCTTTGTTGGCTTCCTTCTCCGCGGGTCCCTACCAGTGTACACGCGTCACATACTGCATGAGACTCATGTAGGCCGGTGAGCGCAAGGCAGACTCATTATTTGACGCATCGAGAAGGTCGTAAAGTGAAGCTTGACCGATGGAGAGAATGAGTATGTATGGTCTCTGCCGTATTGTTTACGAGCTTAGCTTGGGTTTGACCAACCACAGTAGAGTCTGCGTAACTCGACCAGGTTCTATAGACTCCACCCCGCAATCAACTCTTACGCTATTACACAAGCTTTTGTATCCCTGTCTTTTACGAGCTAAAGTCTTTGGATAGAGTCTTGGCCTATACTGGATATGCTGTACGAGTGACAGATCCCAAGCGAATCGGAGTTTCTGTGCCATCGCTGTCCATGTCATTTCCTCGAGCCAATACCTCCTGAGATGTTTGTCCACTATTATACGCACCTTGACCTCGCAGCAAGCCAAGCTCTTGAGGACATGTTCTGGAATGGTCTAAAGAACAATGCATACGTCAGCCAGAGCTCCAAGGCGATTCCCTTGTGGGCTTAGCGGCGACTCACCGTGATACGCGCGCATGGCCTGAAGAAACGGTACAACCAGTAACAGGAGGCACAGTAGCTGACTAACTCCTTCAATGTCGCTCTCAGACTCCATCCCTTCCCACGCACCAAGTACATATATCCTCTCCGCCTGAATCCACCAAACTCCAAGACCAAACCACAGCACCCCATCGAAAAGAAGAACGCCCAGTGCTTCGGAGTTGAATGCATAATACAGCGGCATAAATATCAACCTCCACCAGCGGCGTTTCTGCTCATTCTTTGGTGCTCCCAAGACTCTACCATCGGAACCCAAGACCTTGATCTTGTTGGTCCACCATATCGAGACTGCGGGCCATAATGACAGACACTGAATGGTATACCCTTGTATGAGCAGGACATAACTCGCAATCATCCAAGAGAGAGGGCTTCCTGCTTTTTTCATGCCGATTGCACAACTCGCCAACCGTTCGTCGTAATTATCCCAATCTCCAGCCCCGGTAATCCAGGTGCAGTACAGCAGTAACGCCGCAAGGATAAGCATAACGAAAATTCGACATATCATGTCTACGCCCAAAGATGAAGTCAACGCAGCCTTCTTTTGAAAAGCCCTGTCATCTGATTGGTAATGAGCAGGTTTATTGCCCAATCCCCCATGTGTCTCAACACGTATGGCGTAGAGTGTTAGTATATGTACACCACTTGTGAGCCATGCAAGGTTCGTCGCAGTCATAAAGTGATAGACCGATATCTCCTTTCTGTGTAATTCGATGGTGGCAGTGCACAATATTGCCATGCCAGTGACGAGTTGTGTATCAGCGAGTGTTATCACGAACGAGTAGAGACCGCGCTTCAGCTGATTGATATGCGCTCTGATCCACCTTGACCTGATAAGAAGCCTGACAGACGGATCCGAAACATTTCTTCGTACCCAATCGTCAATTGGATTGACGGATTCCACAAAGCCAAAACGAGGTGGTGGTCTCGCACCTCCGACCTCAATGACGTTCAACGCAGAGCTCGCTATGGCAAGATACAAGCTTATGCTAATAATTGCCAAGCAAGAAGCAGTAATGAAAGCGGTGACGACCTGTCATTGTCAGTGTTTTATTGGCCTCTTGCGTCATCGGCACTTACACCAATTCCGGCGATGTCTGGATCAGGATCAAATTCAGTCGCGCATTTTTCCCAAGAAGAGTTCATTGTCGTGAACAAACAACAGATGTCAAACGGTGGCTGAATAGGAAGAAGCAAAAGAAGAAAAAAAAGAATGATGCCTTGTATTTAGGGCCGGAGGGTTTCTCGTATACTTTACCTAGTTTGTCTCCGTCCGATGAATAAGCCTCAATACGTACGTCACCCGAAGCGCGCTAGGCCAGCCACCAACGTGGTTTGGTAAGGATTCGAATCCTTCTACGCGATGTTGCTACTGCAGTAAGGTTTCGGGTTTTAAAAGAGGCTTCAGCCCACCAATAAACACATACAGGCAACATACTCGTCACCCTCACAATCGCCCAAGATCTTGCTTTTGGCTGAAAAGCTAGATGTTCTGATGACTGACTCCAAAGGTGTATAAATAAGTGGCGGCCTGGTGAGGTTGCTAAATCGGTTCAGAGTGTCAAATAGCGGATTGGCAATGGGCCATTTAAAACTCACGTTCTATGAGACTATCAGGTCAAGGGATTGAATTACATATTAGGAGATAGGCAAAGTTACTACTGTAGTCCAACATAAATGACGTTGTCTTGAAAAACACAAGGCTGACTCGTAGGATGCTGGGCAGCTAGCACGCTACTCCTAGCCGGCTATAGGGCCGAATGCGAGTCAAGGGAGAAATCCTCCTATCTGGCTGCCTAAGAACAGAGTCTATTCTGTCCCACCTATGCAATCGATATCGCAATTTCCGATAAACAAGCTTCGATGATCTAGAGGGAAAAAGCTAATGTGTTATTTTGACCGAGTGGCTTCGATTAATCCCTGCTGGATGATGATTATATTTGCGGACTAAATGAATCTGGCTGCCTAAAGTTTATTGTAGCGAGTCATGATAGCCGATTCATGCCTCAGAATTTTTCTTCTCAAGTCAGTCAGTATATAAACTGATAAGAGCCAAGTCCACCTCATTTCAAAACAGCCTGGGGATTCAATTCTCCTGGCTTTAGGTAAATACTATATACACAAGAAGGAAAACGACAACACCACCAACAGTTGCGTCAACCCACAAGCCAGACAATCCCTCTCTTAGTTCCCCGCTGTCTTGGTCATAGTGACCAAAGCCGAAGACGCAATCTCAGTAGCAGTATCCTCCTCAGAAGCCATGCGCCAGTTGCACGGAATCTCCCTCCAGGTCGTCTTGTAGCACGTAGCCGCACAGCCATAAGCGCTCTCCGAGTCTTGCACCATGCAGCGCTTGCCCTGGCCAGAGAACCTGAAATGCGCACGTCTGTTATCCCAGTCGACGCAGAACTCAACCATCGCAGGGACCGAAGTACCCCTACAGCCCTTTTCAGCGTTGACACTGTAGGTGCCATAGTCGGTATAGAACCATGCGTCGTTACTTCTACATGTCCAGCCGGCGCAGGTGGTGAAAACCTCCATACGGTCTGCAGATGCAGTCAGGGCCAGTGAGGCGAGAATGGCGGCGGTATCAAAACGCATGTTGATGATGAGCTTGATAAAGAAGGGGAGTAAGGTGATCTAAAACATGGGAGTCAGAGCTGAATTGGTAGAGAGTTGAGCGGTTGCGATACTTACCGTGATCTTGCAGGCGACTGAAGAGAATAGTAGTGGAAGTTAAGATGAGGAAGATGCTGCTGCAATAAATGATCCGAGTTTAAAGCGAGATATGGATCGATATTTATACTTAAGGAACCCTAAAAGTTTACCTTTCCCTCAATGCGCAAGATCGACTAACAGCTATTGGCTCCATAGTAAGCAGCATAATTAAGGCCATTTGATAGAGAGTATACAGCGTTGTCACCGATGACGGTCTCCATAGGCCAGTCTCGACCGAGAGTCGGCATGATGCTATTGCCTATTATGAGTTTGTATACTACTATGAAATGGCGGTATCCTTGGCTTAGTAGTATTGAAGGATTTGACGAGTGCCGTGAGGTTACATTGAGAGCCTGCATCAGTTCCAAAAGCAAGCCCATAGTAAGCTCAAAAACTACCTACCGAAAACAGGATGCGGCCCGAGAATGTTATATCCACTCATCGTGGTATGCTTAACTAGATTCGTATTCAATCTTTGGCTCAATACGATATAGATGTGACCCTGCATCGCGAAGCTAGGCGTTTATTGTCTTTAGGGTTTACGCCAAGACCATTGTGCCCCTGTCACGTATATGTGGACTGGCCCAGCCTTATCCGCAAAGTTTGACAAGTCAAGGGTTTGGACATATGCTTTTATCTCATTGGTTGCTTCGCTGAACTGATTCAGGCGTCGAGCTGTTGCAACGCTAGAATCTTTATGCGTGTCCTTCATATGAAGCTTGAGGCTATTCTGCTAATGAAAATATTGAAGGAAAAAAAAGATTATTTACGCACCATCGGGAGAGCATCGGGAGGCATTCTTTTTGAACAGCTTGGTTAATTTCCATCCAAAGCCATGTACACCGTTCAAACAGTCTGTAGTGGGAGTCTTATCACATTGCAAGAACGTGCTCAACCTTGTTCAGAGGCCGCATTCTGTTCCGTCCTGCCCCAACAGATGTTCCCTAAACTTCTAGTTCAAGGACAGTAATAAGAGCTTGATCGTATTAATATATGCATTGCTGCATGAATATATAGAAAATGTACGGCTAAAATTTAGCAATTATATAATAATGTCGTCTTCTCCCTTCGTCTTTGATATCTCTGCACGAGACAAATCTCTTTTCTGAACCTTATATCTACTAGGTAAGTCCTTTGTTCTTTGCTGATGTCTTATCTTACATAGAAGTCCACGATGTTTTCGGCTTTTAAGATTAGCCACTTACCTGAGGTGACATCCCTGATCAAGAAGCATGGTGTTAACGATGCACTTTTTATCAAGAATCTCGGGTATTTCACTAACATTGACCTCAATAAGGTTGGTGACCATAGCTTTACTGCCATGAGCGTAGGCGTATGTAAGATCGTGTCTGGCTTAAGAGACCTAATTGGCTTAACTTCCTTAGAGTATGCTGTCCTGGCTTTTTGGTCAAATTATCTGGGAAGTGCAAGAGTGCCGTTTCTTATAGAGCGTGCGCAAGCTATCTATGAGGCACGTGGAAAGACTGGGCCGTACTCTAAACATGACCTGGAGTTCATCCGCTGGACTGTTCACGCTATGAGGAGGGAGGTTGCGACAATAGAT
Source organism: Fusarium ramigenum (assembly GCA_013186855.1). Taxonomy (NCBI): domain Eukaryota; kingdom Fungi; phylum Ascomycota; class Sordariomycetes; order Hypocreales; family Nectriaceae; genus Fusarium; species Fusarium ramigenum. The sequence continues at coordinate 117,588 of JAAOAT010000132.1, read as the reverse complement.
ACAATGTTGGCCGAGTTCTGCACAGATTATGGAGATATCCTGGACGTGGAGTATGAGATGCGCACTGAAGAAGGGATGAAACGTCTCTTGACCGGAAAAGCGAAGCCTCAAAAAGAGTACGCATCTGGAGAAGAAAAGGTCGCTGCTCGAGTGAGTGTCCTTGATCCTCTCCCTATCGAGGATCAAGATATGGATAAAATGACAGATCCAAAGCAGATCAGCACGCTGGCTGGAGTCGACATGGCTATCTCTCGCATCAACGCGTATAGAGAAAGACTTGACAGTGAGAGAACTCGTCTTGAGAATGATGCAAAGGCTCTGTGTCTTCAGAAGGAATTCGCTGAAAAGAGACTCAAGGCATTGAATGAGAAGCGCGGCTACCTGAGGAGCGAAAAGCAGTAGATGAAGCGGTTTGGGCACCTGGGGGCAAAGATGGATAAGCTGAGCTTTTGGCGAGGGTGATGCTATTAGCTGGACCGGGAGAAATATTGTTGAAATGTCTGCTATTTTGAAGGTTGCGACAAGTGTCCACTGGGGGTTGATTGAGGCGTGCCGTATCGTGATAGGATAGTAAGTCTTTAAGGGCTGTGGGTTTGTATTCAAAGTCAGGTAGCTACATACACTCTGTTTAACAGGGATAAATACGGTAAATTTGTGAATCGGTTGGCAACAGATGAATGTGCATGTTACATCGCTACTGTACTGTAGACGATCATAGAACTAGTCCCTTCTAAATGCTCTTGTAATGCTTCGTGAAATCGTATTCGATACTGGACACTTTCTGTACATACGTCAATATCACCGCCTTTACCAAATTTTGACGTGAGATCTAGTAACTTACCAACAGAAACGCCCTCATGTCATTATCGTCCTGCTGGAGGTTCTTCAGAATGCCGAAGAACTTGTCTGTCTCCAAGACCGTGTGAGGATCAGATGTCGCCACGCGATTGAGATTTTTGATCGATCTTGGATCGACATATCTGACAAAGATGTCCCGTCGGACCTCTGCATACTTGTCAAGTATACGCTCGTCCGCTAGTCCGTGGTAGTATCCGATGAAGCAATCTGCCAGACCACCGACGTCCAAGACGGCAGTCATGCAGCCATATCCTCCCATGGGGTTGCAGACATGCGCTGCATCACCGGCTAGAATCACACGGCCGACCTTGAAGCTTTCAACACAACGATTGTGTATGTTGTATATATTGGCATGTTCGATTTGGTACTGGTCTGGGTCGGGATGTCCTGGGAGCATTGCTTTCATGTGTGCAGGTCGACGGGCCAGATACTCCTCATCTGTCAAGCCCGTGACTGGATCTCCGTAGGTGACGCGCCATAAGCCTCCCTTGCCTCTACGAGCAATGAGGCCCCAGTGATTATTGTCGACCATGTAATTTCCACCGTCCCAATTATGCTTCTGGAAGCCGTCGTAGTAGACCTATTGTTCATCAGTACTTGCAACATTACCTCAAGGGACAAACAAACATTCTGAACAACAAAACGATAGGGTAGTGTCTTTCCAGGCCATTCTCTTCCGAACAATGAGCGTCTTACAGCACTAGATGCTCCGTCGCATCCCACGACGTAGTCAGCAGTGATTCTCGATTTCTCTATCCCCCCTTCGCCCTTGATGTTAACGTCAACATAGGCAGAATTGCCATCCTGGCCAACATTTGTGACTTCGTGATTGAACTTGACGTCGATCAATCCCTCTCCTCTGTCAAGGCAATGTCGGTAGAGAATTTGTATGATCTCGCCAAGAGGCAAAATAGTCATACGATCGGGATCATCCTCGACAAGTGATAGGTCCAGGCTAATCAGCTTCTCGTGGTCTGAGACGCGTCTCCAGCAAATGCTCGGGAATTTTGCGATACTGGCTTTGCGAATGTCATCAAGTATACCTGCGCGACGAAAGACGCGGGTGGCGGGGACTCCATACTGCGTTGCTCGTAGGCGCGTGTCAAGATGCGGCCACGACTCCAGAACAACAGAGGGGATATTTCTCTGGGCAAGAAGAAGAGCCAATAGTAGCCCCGAGGGGCCTGCACCGACGATAATGATCTGTTGGATGTCAGTAAAGGTTTCGAAGGACACGTAGGTAATGGCATGCTTTGTTGAATGGTCGATCTGAAGAAGACGAGTCCATGATCGTGAGGCGCTGGGTGAAGTCTGCGAGAGTACAGTGAAGGTTAATGTGCTATCGACGTGGGTACTTAATTACAATTGTAGTAAGTAAAGAGAGTGGTCAAGAATTATATATGTCGTCAATGGCCCTAAGCTCCGCACCAACCTTGTTGGCGATCCCCCCGCCCCCAGCGCGGGGTCACAACACCAAATCTCACATCATCGGCATCTGTAATCGGTAATAACAAGGGAACGACCAGCTAACTTGAAATGGACACGACTAGGCCATCATCACACAAAATTCTAATACTCAGTAAATATTCCCATCTCGTTCGCTACTTGTTCCAAGTACTACTTTTACAACTGGTACCTGAAGTCTTTGTTATCCCTCTCGGTGACATCTTCAAGCCCATGAGAAATGCCTGGGGGTCCATACTCCCTATCGCGTCTCTTGTTTTCCCGCGCCAGCATAAAACGAGTTGTCTGACAAATCACCATTGCAGTAACATAGCATACCATAATACCGATGAATGATTCATTATATCCGGGCGCGAATTTCCTAGATGACAGATGTTAGCAGCGGAAGGCTGAAGTAGAAGACAGTTAGGATACTCACGCATCAAATAGCAACGGACCGATAATATTACCGAGGCAATAGCCAACAAAAATGCCGGCAGACACGATTGTCTTCTTAGTATAGCCAGCAAAGTTACAGGTGCCAAAGGCTATGACCTGCACATAACATGATCCAAAGAACGAAACCAGGTAGATGCCAACTATTCGCCCGGCAGTTTGACTAGCAGGTAGTTGCCACAATAGAACGCAACCTGTGATAACTGGAAGGCATGCGATTGTATAGATATGATGTCTCATATCGGGCAATGTCCGTCCAAGCCACCCAGACCCAACAATAGTGAAGATGGAGATAGCTCCCAGAGGGATATTGAGTAGGAGGGTGTGGAACACGCTGAAGCCTAGACCTTTAAAGACCAAGCTTGAGAATGTGTTGGCAGCACTTGTGGCTGTACTACACAGCATTCCGAGCAAGCACAGGGACCAGAACTGATAACTAATCAGCGTCTCCCAGATCTGCCGTGGTTTTAAACGAGTGTTCTCAAAACCAGTGTTATTCTTTCGCAGCCGCAGAATAGCCAGTGCTCGTTCGTCCTCCGTAAGGCGTTTTGCCGTGACAGGTGAATCGGGGAAAAAGACATACACAACGAAAGACCAGAGAAGAGTGAGGGCACCTGCGAAGATGTATAGGATACGCCAACCAGCGATACTGCCCTTGATGCTTCCAAGTCCGTAGTTGATTAGCGGCGAGACGAGGTTGACCGCACCGCCACTGGAATACCAGAAGCCCATTCTGAGGACTTGCTCTTCATTGGTATACCACTTGGAGGTAACGAGCATGAATAATGGGGAGACACCGGCTTCGATGAGGCCTAGAAAGAAGCGATTGGCCATAAAGCCTGAGTAGGACGTGCAGGCTGGAGTGGAGAGCACGACTATACCCCAGGAAAAGCAAATGGCTGCGCAAACCTTTGCAGTAGGGAATTTCTGGCCCAAGATGGAGAGCTGCGTGGAGAATTGAGTATTGTTGACAGGTCTGTTGATTGGAGAGGGACTTACAGGATAGCAGCCGACGATGAAACCACAGAAGAAGATCATAGTGCAGTTCGAATATCGCAGACCTTGGACAATATCCAGATCTTCTCTGAGCCCAAAGATGGCGCCGTGGCCTATCATAACCTTGTCATAGTATTGCAAAGCGTAGGTCATACACATCTAAAGTTTGTTAAATTGGCTATATGCCAGGGCAAATAGAGTGTGACGTACCAGTGGCATCAAGTACCAATCGATTTTCTTGACCAACTTCTTCTCGGCGATTGGGTCTACTTCATCACCGGCATGGGCTTCTGCAAGCTTGAGTGCCACGTTGTACGTGTCCGGGTGCGTTTCGTGCGACGAGCCATCTCGAAGGTCAATTTGCTCGTTAGGTGATCTCTTTGAGATTTCAGTCTTTTGGTCGGCCATTGTTATAAGCTACACAAGTGTGTCTGACTCACAGGCAACATCAGCAGAGCTTTCAGTTGTTTTATAAAGAAAAGTCATCCAGCTGAACTACTCAGAGATGCCTGTATTTGGCTAGTCAAGCCGTACTCCTGAGTCCGGGGTTGCGGGGAGATCACGGCGCTTATCTCTCGGCGTAGATCTCCCGGATCTGCCCCGTGGTATCTTCAACAAACTACAGCTAAATTGGAGCGTAACGTATTTACCAGCCCCGCGTTACTCAATCTCGGTAGTCAACGTATCATTTGCCCACATTCCGAAGATAAACTCATGTTGTTTCTTGAGATCCGGGTCTTTGCGCCCGCGCAGAATCGACTAGTCTACGCTAATCCGGCAGGTTGGCTGGCAGTTCCGCTATCTCCGCGGTTCTAACATCCTCGGTTGGTACGAGCTGTACTACGATGTTCCGGGAACTAAAACTGCTCCTACTATGCTCGCCAAATGCCAGATGACTGCAGCGCTCATGACACGGCTGATTAAAAGGCTGAACCAGGAGACGTTGGCCGGGCTTACTTTCTTCCTCATTCAGTGGCGTTGGTGAAACAGCAAGAGGTGCAGACCAAAGAGGACACCAGCACCAGTGGAGAAACGAAGAAATATAGATGTACAATTATAACGTTTATTTTTCTTGGAACATCTAACTATATTCAGCATCATACAGCCACTACACTCTAAATTCCGTTTTTATGAAAGTGGCATAACATTTACCTATGCCTTGTAATGATAGTTATATCTTTCTGGTAACCGTAAAATATATATCGAAAGCCAAGATAACTAGTAAGAAATAACTACATAGTGTTTACAAATCCTAAGGACCCGATGAAAAAGTTGTCTTCAACTTGGCCGCAGCAAGATCCATCACAGCCCTTGCAGTCGGTCCGTTTCGGGTCTCTTTGATAAGGCAAAAAGAATGCAGCTGACCCTCCGCCTTGATGATCGCTGCATCAACCCCAACCTTCTGAAGTCTGTTACCAAAAGCCACGCCCTCATCCACAAGCGGGTCTACAGTTGATAGGAAGAGTACAGTCGGAGGGAACTGGGCAAGCACTTCGTCTGGGATATAACCTAATGGAGAAGCCAGAGGGGTTTTACGATCCTCTTCGTTAGAGATGAAAGAGTCATGCGTCCACTTCATCGAGGCCTGTGAAAGAAAGGGTGCGTTCTTGAACGTCTCGTGTGAGGGGAGTTTTGTGTCGTACGTTGTGGTGGGGGCCCATAGAAGGAGGTGGCCGATTCTGGCTGGTAGCTTGTGCAGGATCGATAGATAAGTAAGGCCAATAGCCAAGTGTCCTTGCAAGGTTAACGCCATACATCGATTTGACGAGAATAAAAAGCATACCTCCGGCGCTGTCTCCAGCGAGAGCAATTGTTTCAGCCAAAAGTTGGTGCTGACTTGCATGTTGCACTATGTGTTCAAGCACCTCGTATGACTGGTGAAATTGATAGGGAAACGTTTGATATGGTACTCTTGTGTACTCAGGGAAGACTATAGTTGCACCGGTTCGCCGAGCCAAGTCTTCTAACAAGACAGCAAAAGACTTTGCACTAGACTAAAGTCAGCTCCCAGTTCATGACCTAGAATCCGAGGAAATATTTACCTCCCCATCATATATCCTCCACCATGAAGATAAAACACTATCGGTAGGGACTTGTTGACTAGAGATTTTGATCTGACCAGGGCAACAGTGGTAGGACCATATTTGCCACTAACCTCTAGAGTCTCTGTGTGAATGTCTTCTGCTGGCTTGTGTTTCTGAAGCTCTTCGAGGTTATCGAAAGCTTGTTGGCAGTTGCCTGTCTCGTGCTGAGAAGGTGAGCTAGCGATCCTTGCAGCAAAAGCGGCATTGACGGGATCGAGATGATACATAGCGATGAGCTACTGACAAATAATTGAACTTAATTGCAGGATATAGTTATTAAATAATGTTAACCATGAACAAGCTGAGATAAATGTAGAAGTTTATAACCCTTGAGCACTATCTGCATACTGAGTTTTCGCCCTTTCAGTGTTAGTTCCCCGTTCTCTCGCTTACTCCCCGATGTCCCGCTCACTCCCCGTGTTCCGGCTTACGCCCTATCTTCCGGCTGTTTCCCACTTTTCAGCCCTTGCATCGGTATTCATATTATATTGCTGTTCATCTTATGAAGACATCTCTTTGATCCTTTTAATGCATGTTCTTGATTATTAATATCTTTACACAAAGCTAATTTGGACTTTTGGCAGCGATTGCCACGAACAGAATGAACCATGCTTCAAGGCACTCCTCCAGGCCTCTCAGCTCTAAATCTCCTGGCCAAAAGGTGGATATTGGGGTGCAGTAACGCCATCGCAAGAGTATTGCACAATGTATGGGCTGGCAGTAATGTCATTGCTGACGAGAACCTGTCCATTGGGAGCTGTGACGGAGAAGGTGAAGCCACCGCCATACTGAGCCTGACCATACACGAAGCGAATAGGAATGTATACACCAGCGGGAATGTCGACTTCAAAATGTGCGCTGCCAGCAATGTGATCAGGTTGATTGTACAGAGCCTTGGCATCGGCGTTACCAGAGTTCCAACCAGCGTACGCCTTTGCGCCAATCCACAGGTACACTGCGTCGTTGGCGTAGGGAATGTCGAACTTATAGGTACCGGCATCGCAACTGTAGAGATAACCGTGGTGGTTAAGGGCGAAGTAATCGAGAGCGAGATCGGTTGTAGAGCCGTAGATTGGAGCTGACTGAGCGCCGCTGCTGGGCTGGAAGAGGCCGCCGATCTGGCGGGTCGTGCTGAAGTAAAGGGGATTGGTCTGTTTGAAGGATTGGGGCACGAAGCTGGAGTAGGTCGTGTCGGTGTTTTGGGCAGGGTTGCTGTAGTATGCCCAGTCAAAGCCGAGGTTGTTGCAAGCCGAGGGGGTAGGGCATTGCGCTGCACCGGTGGTTGTTGTTGCTTCCTCGGTGGTAGTGGTAGCGGCCTCCGTGGTGGTATCAGCAACGGTAGTCGTCGTTGCGATCTCAGTAGTAGAGGCCTCAGTTGTCTGAGAGCTCAGCTCAGTGGTAGAAGCGGCTTCGGATGCAGAAATGGTGGTGGACACATCAATCGACGTAGAAAGTTCGGTCGTTGCGGAGGTAACCTGGGTAGCATGAGATGTAACTGGCTTGCAAGGTCCAGCAGAAACACCGACGCTGAGACAAGCCAGCACGCTAATGAGTGTCTTGGAGTTCATCATGACGTTGACGCGTTGAAATAATCTTTAACCAGAGACTAGAAACCCGTAAATGAGCGAATGGGTGAGACAATGACAGACCTCCAACGGTCTTGGGGGAAGCGTTGATAAATACCGTTTCCCTAGCAGTTAATTCCGCTGAGGCCGTCTGTGACAGCTGGCGAACTAGACCTGTTCCAGTGTGGCTCCTGACTCGCTTGGTGGTCTCATTTTAATGACAGCGCTGCGATTGGTGAGCCCCTGCATGAAAATCGATAGTTTGGCCGCTAAAGAGATTTTCGTCCACGCTATTGAAATAGAGCCCGGAGCGGCTGAAGGAACAAGGATAAAGAAATAGGGATGCGCAGCCCGCTATGGCATATTTCTTCGATAAATCCAAGGATCATACGGTGTTCAGCTTGGACAGGCTCAAGCAAGATGATATGTGATCTTTATTTGGGCATTAAAGAGGGAATCCTGCTAACAGTAAATGTCGATTAATATCAGGAGGACGCAGAGATCTGGGGACATATTCCTACTGCTGTCTTGCGCGCATATTAGGTTACTATGATATGCTATTATGGAGCGCCTTAAGGTTGTTGCGATTCATCGTCTCTGGATAGAAGAGGAAGATGACGATGAGTATTAAAGCTGATCTGATGGCGTATATCTATAATTGCGAGTAGTCTGGCCATTATGATAATGAAGTTCCCAAGCCAAAGATTGGCCAGTTCATAGCCGCTTGCAACATGACAGGCGTAACCTCACAGGAGTATAGAACGTTGGCTTCGAAGAATCCAATCCGATGCAACTAACTGATAACGAAGATGAGAAAGCTTAGTTAATTGTTGTAGAGTGTAACGAGGAGAGAGAACTGGTAAAAAATAGCCAAGCAAGTCATAGATACAGGCATCGCAATTGCCTAAATCATGAGGGAGCGCTACAGGCAGACGGCCATATCTGTCACCTGGAATATAGCTGGCGAGCCTTCTCGAGTAATGATCGAATTGAGACGATCTGTGTGATAATCTCCTTGTTGATTTCGGTATTTTTTACAATTGCAGAAGCATAATGAATATAACTTCTAACCTGGGCCTGGATACAGCACCTGCAGCTATAGAGTAGGTTTCCGCATTGTTGATAGAGAAATCTACTTACTGCGCAGGATGTATAGCTGTCTCGTGTTTATGCAGCCGCTAAATAATGATAAGCCTTAGAGTGCTTCTGAGATTATGTGAAGTTCAGGTAGGCTAGATATATATTGAAGGCATTAAGACATTGTTCTAGAGGTTATCCATTTTAAGACATAGAATTTCCAGTTTATCTGGTCTTGGCCTAACACCGCTTCCCCATTGTTCAGTTAATATTATCAGACACCAATAGGGTAGGCTGATAGGGCTGAATGTTTACCGAGGCAGACTAGGCTCGTAAGCCATCGAATCAGCGGCTTTGACCGACTCCATATCTCTGGATCTTGCTAGAGCGATCATCACCTACCACGTCCAGTAAATGAACCGATGCACCCGCAGTACCTAAAAGACTGGGCCATGCAGGCCCGCGAATTAATCCGGCAACCAGCTCGTGGCGATTGTGTTAAAATTTCCATTGTAGCGGTCAACCTCAATAGCTTTTTTTCATCCATCTTTTCCTTAATTGTCAATTATCTGCTGTTCGTCATGCTGAGCAGCACGGTTCTCAGCTTGCTATCGCTCGCAACATGCCCTGCGATTGCAGAAGAGAAGTTAGATTCTGGCTGCGATGCACTCAAGCATGCCTTCCCGGACAACACCTTTTATCCCAAGGAGGCAGTATATGAGCATGAGTCGCAGAACTTCTGGTCTAACAATGAGATCCTAGACCCAGCTTGCGTTTTCCGTCCTACCAGCGCAAAGCATGTTGCTGAAGCAGTCAAGCTGATGGGCACCGGGCATACAGCCTTTGGTCTACGTGGAGGCGGACATATGGCCATAGCAGGCGCCAATAATATTGATGGAGGTCCGCTCTTTGTCATGTCAAATTTGACAACCCTCGAATTGGCTAAAGATAAAAAGTCAGTTTGGGTTGGACCGGGTCTAGATTGGGGCGAGGTTTATCGCTTTCTTGGCCAACACAAGCTTGCGGTTGCTGGTGGTCGTCTCTCTCCCGTTGGTGTACCAGGTCTGCTTCTAGCAGGAGGCGTCAATTTCCACGGGAACCAGCGAGGATGGGCAGCAGATAACGTACTCGAGTATGAACTCGTCGTGTCCAGTGGCAAGATTTTATCAGTCACTGCAAAGTCTCACCCAGATCTCTTTTGGGCTCTGAAAGGTGGATCTAGCAATTTTGGCATTGTCACCAAGTTCAAACTCGCCACTTTCCTATCTGATCAGATCTATGCTGGCATTTACAGTGTCACTGACATACCCGGGTTCTTGAAGGTACGGGGAGACACGAAGTAATCGTTCGACTATGACTGACATATAAGCAGGCTGTGGCGAATTTCTCGGCTTTCAATAATGACCCTCTCGCACATATCGTTCCTCAAGTGATTGCGGTCGATGAGGAGACGACTATTGGCGGTGCGATTCTCTTCTACGACAGTGATTCAGACCCGGAACCTGAGTGCTTTAGGCCCTTCTTCGACCTTCCAGCTATTTCGAACACGTTTGAGAAAAAGACTCTTGCTCAATTTTCGGATGAGACTGGCCAGCTCGTCAATCCCAAGATCAACGATCAGTTCATCGCCGGTACCACTACGGGTAAAACATATGAAGAGCTACTCGAAGGAATCCAGATAGTGAACGATGGTTTTCTCAACGCACTCCCCGACTTGTACAAGGTCCTCCCCGTCAAGGACCGTGTGCTCATCAGTGTCGACTGGCAGCCTGTCGGCTCTCTCTGGACTGAAGCTTCTAAGAAGTACAACCCCGGAGGCAATGCTCTAGGCTTGGATGTTGGGAAGCAGGGCACGTACATTGCTTGGGCAGAGGTTGTTGAGTGGAATGGTGATGAGCACAATGAGGCTGTGTTCAAGTGGATTGAGGACACGACTTGGGCGATAGCTAATGCTACCCAGAAGGCTGGACTGTATGACCCCTTCACTTATATGGGAGATGCAGCTGGATTTCAGAACATTTACGATGGCTATGGGGAGGAGAATAAGCAGAAGCTCCTTCAGACCTCTCGTAAGTATGATCATTCTCGGATCTTTCAGAAGTATTGGCCAGGAGGATTCAAGATTGGACTATAAGATCGGTCGCTACTCTTTCGACCATAAGGGATTGAAGAAAGGGTTGTGCATATAGCCTAGGCACCAGAAAAGAAGCATCTCGCCCCCAACCCACTTAAGCCCAAGACAATGGAAGTGTAACTGCTGATACAACTATTCGATCGGTTGCAGGATGATCTGAGTTCGCCCATTGATCTTGGCATCGATATACGCCTTGCCAGCTCCGTTCGCAGTGACAGATCCTCCAGTGCTGACAGAGTACTGCTTACCAGGAATCAAGCGCTCAAACCCAAGCTTGAAGACTCCGGCCTCCTTCCCGTTGTACACAACCAAATCAAGCTTCTTTCCATCCTCGCTATACGCCTTGGCAACCAGAACTTCTGGGAAAGGCGCCTCCTCAAGGATAGGTCCACTCAAAGCCTCTTTAGAAGGTCCGTGAAGCGTAGCATTGGCCAAGTCACGCTGCTTGACGAGGCGCGCCATCAGGGCAATCACCTGTGTAGTAGCCGAAAGGCCCTTGTTGCGAAGAGATCCTGTCTTGGTGGCTTCGACGGGGAAGTAGACGTTGTCGAGCTGTTCGAGGGCTTCCTTGCGGATCTTCTCGTCGCCGAACTCAGCGGCTGTTGCGGCGATGAAAGCGCGGAGAGGACCCTCGCCGGCGCGGTAGTTACCGGGATCCATTTTGTCGGCGCCCTTGAGGTCTCTGACTACGAGTTCACCCTTGCTGTCGTACTTGATGAATTCCTTGCGGATCATGGCCCAGTTACGGTGAGCGAGGTGGGGGAGGTATGCGGTCAGGAGCATGGCGTTGATGCAGTCGGTGAGGGTTCCGCAGAGACCGGGAAGCTGGAGGCAGTGAGTCAGCTGGCTGGAGTGGCGATGGTGGTGGTATTGTATGCACTTACCGTAAGACCTGTGAATTCACTCCGGATGGGGAGGATACGACCATCACACTCGGTGAATTCCTCCTCGAGAGAACGTTCAAAGCGGTTCCTGAGCTTCTCTCCACAATCGCGACCAAGGATACGATCAGAGATGACGAGGCCAGCCATACCAGTGAGGCTAAGTAAACAATCAGCATCTCCATCTTCAGACTCAGTTGGTGATACATTTTTATGACATACTTGCAAAGAGAGTAAGTCCAGTTGGGCTCACAGGGATACAGGCAGTAGGGGTTGTCGGTCATGTTCTCATGAAGAGCATCAGCAAGTCCCTCAAAGTTGGTCTTGTAGTGTTTGCCGTCGTCGATGACAAACTCGAGCGCGTTCTTCTTATGATAGCGGCGATCGCCGGAGGCTTGTTCGTACAGACCGATAGCAGAGCTGAGGTATCCAGTAACCATCTGTGTCCAGTTAGTGATGTGACCCCAACCAAGTTCTCACTAGTCGACACTTACAATGTTGTCCTTCTTGATCGGGTCCCAGTCGCTGAGGGTAAACCTGCCAAAGATTGACTCCCACTTCCAGTAGCTAGATGAACATTAGAAAATGGTCTCAGAAGTGGGGAGGTGATGGAAGACTAACCTCATGATTCGCTTCTGGAGACTCTTCTCAATGCAGTTCTGAGAAGCCTTGGAAAGGTAGCCATGGAAGCCAGGAGCGTAATGACACTGGTACAAGCTGAGGACATCAACAACACCGTAGAGCTGGTATCGAACAGCGCCGGTCTGGAACTGATCGATGACATCGTGGAAGCTAAAGTCATCATGGGGACTGAGTCCTCGCTCAAGCATATGCTGCACATGGCGAAGAGTATCGAGAGAGAGTTCACGGGAACCAGGCGCAGGTGCAGGTGTAGCATTGGCAAGCTGCTCCTCAACAGCTTGGACGAGATACTTATTACGCTCCTGCGCCTTGGAGTATCCAGCAGCGTTGAGAGATCGAGCATTGCTCATGAGCCAGAAGATACCAGTGTAGCAGAAGATAGCCCACAGGATGGCAGAGGGTTCGAATAGAGAGTCGGTGGCGAGGTAGCCAGCCGCGAAAGCAGAGCCTACCCATAGACCAATTGGGAATGCGATGCCTCCCATGGCGAACCAGACGAAGATGGTGACGGGGATCAAGACCAGAGTAGCCAGGAACGCAGCGGTGGATGCAAGAGTGGCGACTGCGGTAAAGCCTGCGCCTGGGAAGAGGAAGCTCAGTGCAGCTGCACGGTAAGACGTGTTCTCAAGGTTGTAAAAGGCCCAAAGGCCGGAAAGAGATAGGGCAAAGTACTGGTAGAGGGTTCGTCGCTGGTGATATTTCTTGACGAGTCCTCGACCAGCGTTTGCGGGGATGAGGACGTCTGATAGCATGTGAGTAAGGTATCGGGCTTTTGCTTGGAAGAGATCATACCCTGAACTGTCCAGTGGCCCCAGCCAAAGTCACCAACCGCTTCAGTTTTGTGCTCAGCTACATTGGCCACAGCTTGGACTGCGGTGGTGTGACCATTGGACTTGGAGAAGCCATTAGCTTCCTTTGGCTTGATGGCCACTTGAGATGGAAGCTCTGTAACTCCATGTTCATGATTCCCGTTAGTAGCGGGAAGTATCTTGGAGAGCTAAATTAATCGTCAATGAATGAGTCTGTATCAGAGGAAGAGGGGACAAATACCGTGACAGTCGACATTTTTCACTTGTTCTTTTGCGAAATGAATGTTTGCGTCGTTTTCTAGATTAGTTTCGAATTGATTGATCTTGTCGGAAGCTGTTGATAATTATTCTTTTATTTAACTCCTTTCTCTTTGGGTCAATTGCGGTCCGGTCTCCGATGCGGGGCCCCGGATGTTGATGAACTCAATTACCATCTTTGCGGGGAACCTGGGAAATCAACTGAGTTAGCTCAGACCCCCCAGAGTCACAACCATTCCTCCGGGTGGGGGTTTTGTGAGCTCAGGAAGACTCGGTTAGGCGGACCGCCATGGCCCTGGTCAGCCGATATTGTATGAGCAATAATAGTTGACCTTCTTTGTATGCACCTCACGAGCTCATCACCTGGCGCAGAGAACTTCTTCCTCGACTTGTGTATCATAGTGTCTTTGTGTCCAAACTGACTCAAATTTTCACCGTCAACATAGCAATATCGTCATTCGTCGCAATGGACTCCATTCAGTCCACCACTGCAATCGTCGCTCATGCACCCCAAGATGGCAAGAGGAATTGGAGGCTTCAGCAACTCCAGCTACGAGAGCCCGATGAAACTGAGGCTATCGTGGAAATGGTCGCATCAGGAGTCTGCCATACTGATCTGGGCTGTGGAACCGACCCTGATGGAACGCCAGGATTTCCCGTTCCTCCCTACCCACGCGTTTTAGGTCACGAAGGTATGCTACAAATGTCCTGATATCAAACTTATCTGATCATATAAGGCGCCGGTTACGTCCGGGCTGTCGGCTCAAAGGTCACCAAGGTCAAGCCTGGCGATGCCGTTCTCCTCTCTTTTGCATTCTGCAGGCAATGCCACAACTGCAAATTCGGCGCTCCTGGCTACTGTCACGAATTCACTGCCCTCAACTTTTCAGGTTCTCAGGAGGCCTTCCACATCTCGAAGCCTGCTGCTAAGAAGGTCGGGGGTTCGTTCTTTGGACAGTCGAGCTTTGCGAAGCTCACGCGTGTCCAAGAGACATCTCTTGTGAATGTCACGGATTTGATTACACATCCGGAGGATCTGAAACTGTTTGCACCTCTGGGTTGCGGTATACAGGTGAGGTCTTGTGATGATGAGATGTGTTCAAGGCAGCTAATATGGGTTTGTTAGACCGGCTCAGGCACTATTACTGAACTAGCAGCTGCGAAACCAGATGACAAGGTTGCCATTATGGGCTTGGGTGGCGTTGGTCTGGCGGCCATTATGGTACATCAAGCTCTCACCCCATTAGGAACATAGACTAAAGCTAACATGCGACCAGGGTGCGAAACTAAGGGGCTGCAAAACCATCATCGGCATCGATCGGGTCCCTGCAAGAATCGAGATGGCAAAGCGACTCGGAGCAACCCATGGCATAGACACTTCATCAATCACCAATCTTGGCGACGAGGTTCGAAAGATCACAGAGGGATCAGGTAGTACAATCACTGTTGACGCAACTGGTGTAATGCCCTTAGTCCAGCAAGGTCTTGATTTCACCGCCAACCAGGGTAAGATGGTTCTTCTCGGTGTTGCACCAATGACAGCTGGGTTGGAGATCTCGGTTGTTCCCTTCATGGTTGTAAGTGTATCTCAGCGCGGCATTCAGTTTAATGGCTAACACTCTAGCAGACGGGCAAGCAGCTTATGGGTAGTATGGAAGGCGGTGTGCTTCCTGAGGATGTAAGTACCTCACCATCCAGAGGTAGTGTAGTTCAGGAGCTAACCTTTGAGGTAGTACATCCCTCGCATGATACGGTGGTTCCAGAAGGGCCAGTTTCCGATAGAGCGTCTTATCAAGTTTTATCCTGTAAGTTAAACCGTGAATGACCACATGGTCATCCTTCTAGAAGGCTCATGTGTCACAGGTTGAGGAGTTTGAAAAGGCGATTCATGATATGGAGAACGGGTCTACGATTAAACCTGTGTTGATTTGGTAAACTATGTGCAATGGAGATACTTGGGAATAGTTGTGGAGGCGTTGCTTGTATCTGAACACTGGTAAACGAGGATTATACTATTTACTGTTTTCCCCGTACATCCTTCCGTAGCCTACAATGCTGTTCGACACAATCATACTCTTGCACAATATCAGCCTGTGAGCCCTTGTATCATTCTATTACCATACATGTTGGTTGACTCAAGTTTAATGTTATCGGCTCGGCAGCATCATCATCATGTAGTATAGATCTTTCAGTTTAATGAAACTCGTAGCGCAGTACAGGCCAATCCCACTCTGGGCTCCGGAGCATTCGTTCAAGTCAGAGCTGCGTACTATAGAACTTCTAAAACAGAGGCGTACCAACCCATATCGCAAACCTAGGGAAATGATTGAATCCTTGGGCACTGCAATGCACCCCCAAGCTTTCTCACTCCACGGTCCGTCGATTCGGGTGTCTGATCAAGGGATCCCTGCTCGTTCCGGGGAAATAGTACATGCTACCCCGCGTACCCCGCGTATGATGCACACCAGGCAGCGTCGGTCCGGACGCTAATGCGGTCATCCCATAGAGCTTTGTGTCCGTCATCACGGCGACGGTCTCTCGGATCCGATTAATCATTTACCGAAACAGGACCGAAATGCCGTCCCAAAGCATGGTAGCGAAGATGACGGCGTGTCACAAACGAGAACATCATGGGTTAAGTGTTGTCGATCAGCTGAGAGAATGACACATCCCTAGCATAAAACCTTCAAACCCTGTCGTTCACGATACATGTTCTCGTAATCCGCTGTGTCTTCTGTCAACAACATAGCCACGAGCCTACGCCTCCTTCACTATGACAAAGCCCTCGAGTAACAGTAGTGATCCCGAAGTGGGCCACCATGAAGCTCTTCATGCTATACGATCAGCAGCTAGTATCTCCATGAGCCCCGAGCTCTTTGAGAAGCTGTACCTTGCGCCCCCCAATGCTGTCAAGGGAGATCTCAGGAAGACGTTTGGGAACCCGACGCCGCTGTTAGTTCCACCTGTCGATGACTGCTCGACGAGCACAGCTGATGAAGATATAGAGCGCTCGCGGGATTCTTGCTGGCTTTGATGCCTCTGTCCTGTGACTTGATGGGTTGGCGTGGTGCTAGCCACTTCGGCGCAGCTTCCATGTAAGTTAATCGCCCCCCTGTAAGTTGAAATGGTAATGATATGCTGATATCTCCAAGCCCTGTCTACTTCTTCGAGGGCGGTGTCCTCATGGTCATCAGCGGGATCATGGAGTGGATCCTTGGCAACAGCTTTCCTTCTTGTGTCTTTACAAGCTTTGGCTTCTTCTATCTCTCATTCGGTGGAATCCTTCATCCATCCTTCGCTGCATATTCTTCATATGCACCCGCAGATGCAAAGTCACCTGCTGAAGGAATGGCTACTAAGGGCTTTAATGCTAGCTTAGGTAAGTCGCTCTGACCCAACTTCTTATCTCACCATTCCCTGAAAGGCACTGACACAATTGGGGAAGGCTTTTTCCTGCTGGCTATGACAATACTGTCAATCATATACCTCATCTGCGCCTTACGTACGAATGTCGTCTTTGTTGTTATCTTTGCTACGCTTGTCCCAGCTCTTCTATGTCTCCTTGGAGCATTCTGGGCTTGGGCGGATGACTATACTGTGAACACGTTGTTGGCTCAACGGCTATGCGTGGTAGGTTCTGTGATGCAACGCCGCCCCATCGAGTGTGTATTAACTAACTCGCCACAGGGTGCCGGCGCACTACTCTTTGTGACATCGTTTGCCGGATGGTATATCCTCCTCGCTATCTTACTTGCCATTGTCGACTTCCCGATTCAGATTCCGGTCGGTGATCTATCATCCGTCATCAAAGGGAAGAGCGAGAGAGAAATGCGTTTGGGAAAATAAAGAGACAGCTGAAGTACTCGTCGCAGTTCCACAACAACAGGGTGTCAGTGCTCCGCGGAATCCTCTTCTTGACGCAAACAGATGATGGCAAGTGAGGATTGGATGGAAATTATGACTGAGGAGTAGACTACCTAAATTAGTATAACGGATTGAAGGTGATTTATGCGTTACAGAGGTGAAAGTCTATCGTGCAGCGTAGGAGATGGAAAGGTCTCTCATTGTTCTAAATTGGACGTCGGCAACGAGATTTAGGAACTGTACATATGTCCATGGGGATCAATTTGAGTTCCAGGTTACCATGTATTATCTCATGTAGTTACCTCTCTACCTAGAACAAGAAACAAGAACATGAAGGCGCACTACCATCTCGTTATGACAGCCCCATCCGACTTCCTCAAAATACCACAAAACAAATCTGCACCAAGCACACAATTAACTGCACCCCAGAAATGAGATTATACAAAGTTCAAATTACAATTCTAGCGAAACAAGACTGCCCATCAGCTCATAACATAAGATCTCATGGTGTGCCGCGCTCCATTTATGCCTTCAACTCCAGACAACTCAAATGACCGTGGCGTCATGTTCACATCAAAGTTGAAGAATGAAGGCGAGTTCATGTTGACAGAGAACTGGCCATCGCCGGGACTGATTGATCTCGTTCTTGAGCTGCCGCACATGGAGCCGTAATCCACCATGGACCATAGAACCGTTTCCAGATCAGGTGATATATCGAAGACGGCATGTGGATCGATCATCTTTTCGAAGTCTTGGGAATGGGTATCGAAGTTGAGGAGTTGAGTGTGCTACAAGAGTCAGTTATGTCTGCACGGTTGCTGGCCGTTTAACTTACCATCTTGGCCGCGTGATCCCAGAAGTGACCCATCTTGTCCAAGATTTCCAGGGAGTGCTGGCCAGATTCCAGAAGCTGCTGAGATGGAACTTGCCCCATGCTTTCCTTCCCATGGATAAACATGGAGAGAATGCTACCAGCGACACAAGTCGAGTAAGCGTAGAATGAAGCATCGACATGGCAGCCCGCCTCTTGGGCACGGTGCAAGAGAGACGGGATCTTGGAAGCATGATCACAGCATGCTTCATAAGTTCTGGATAAGAAACTCGCTGGTGCCTTTACCTTGAGGTTTTTCAGACGCAAAGCCAGGAGGAACGGGTGGCCGATGAGACAGTGGCACAGATGAAAGACGATACGAGCAAATACGGCGTGTCCAACAATCTGATGGTCCGGCGTTCCAGTGGGGAGTTTGTTCTGAGATATGATATCTTCGATGGGGACTTCTTCAACCTGAAGATGCTGCTCGATCAGCAGGAGGAAGGAGTTTATAGCTGCAAACTCTGATCTCGAGTCCCAGGGTAAAGTGTCGTCTATCTCACGTTGATGAAGGACGTATCTGGCACATCGTCCGAGAGCTGAAGCGACGAGAATAGCAAGCGTAAAATATCCCCGGATCTCACCAAGATCAGCATCCCAGTTCAAAAGTCGATGGAGCGTGGGGGTTTGTTTCCAAGTGCCAGTCCTAAATACTTCCTCTTCGCACGGCAGTTGGACATGGCAATCCTCATCGGCAATGGCTGGTGGACGTGCTCGCCCGCAGGATACGAGTTTATCGAGAAGGTAGACGGACCAAAAGACGCGTCTTCGCTCTTCTTGTTCGACGATAGGGAGCATGGGGTTTGGTTCGTTCATGAGCTGTAGATCTTGGCAGATGCGCACTGCAAGGCCAATTTTTAGCCACCCAGAGCTTGTTCGACCAGCTTGTCATGATCAGCCAAAATTCACCTCTTGGGGGGTAGCGTTCTGACTCACCGGTAAAGTCGATAATGGCGAGGATGTTAGTAGTCTGCGCCACGTGAAAATTGGGTTCATTCTCAACGGTTAAATGGTCGCTCAACACGCACAACCAAGCTTGTCTCGCATATCCCTCCATCGCGTCGTGGGTGCGGCCTGAGAAGTATTCGTGATCCGAGAATCGCACTGAAGACGCGAGGATGGCAAATGTGAGACACTTTGGTAGGAGCATGAAACTAAATAGCTGTCTGTAGTGCTCTTCTTGGAAGTAGGCGTACGGTTGATTGTGGACATGGGTGAAATAGGTATCGACGAGATGCTGCACTACATCGTCTGGTGGCATCGTGCTAAAGGGCCTGCTTCATGGTTAGAAACTGTGATGAGCTATTTGGGGGTAGATTTCTGGGCACGCACGGCGTGATGGACTCGGTTTGATCTGGGGATGAAGATACTGCATCTGAGAGACGACGTTGACCGTCTGAGCCATGGCCTAGGTATGTTGATGAACGAGGCTGGGTCGGAGAAGCAGGTATGTCGCATTGTTGCGTCGTAAATGGTTGATTAAAGTCAAACCTGCAGATTATCACCCTCAGTGAGCAAGTTTCTTGGTAACAATGCGTTGCGCAGCCACACGTACCTTTGTTCCTGACCTTCCGGCTCACTCAACTTGGCTAGCTGGGCTTCAATCGTGCTCAATCTCTGTAAGAGGTCCGGCTATCATCAAGTTAGTCATGCTATTGTGACGCGACAATCGGTCCAGGTCATACATGGCCAAACTGAGGAGCCAGTGCTGCGAGCGGGTTCACAGTCACGGATGCCATCGTCGCTGAGTATGCCTCATATTGGCATGCGCGATTGACACGTCGGCAATTGTTGCATCGCGGCTTATCTCCCGAACATTTCGTTTTCCTCTGTCTGTGAATTGTCTCTACATCAGTATCGTACTTCAAAGACGTTCGCGAAGGTGAGGGTTGGATAATCTGGTGGTGTAACATGACGGACCGAGAGATCCATCGGAAGCTGGGGTCCATACCGACAGCTGGTACAAGCTTGCCGAATACGGCGTATACCGCTACTGGTCGCAGGGGCATGAGCTTGTGAGTGAGCCTGTGGCTCGACGCTGGACGATGGTGCTGCTGACATTGCTCTGGAGCAGGCAGGATGCGGTCCGAATTGCGGGATGAGAAGGAAGATAACAAAGTGTAGCCAAACATACATTCGCCCTCCCGACCTACGTACCTCTCCTTGCGCTATCTGCCGGTCTGCCCGTGACACGGAACTTGGCCTGGGGAATCACCCATTGCGGAGCGGGGTAAGGGAGCTCGCTAACGCATTAGGTTCATCATGTTGGCACTCTACCGCGTTATTTGCATTGCTTTGATCGCTTCCAGTGGAGACCTACCCCGGAATCACGGGGTCGCTAAGGTATAACAGGGAACGGATTCAATGGACTGGAAGTTTATTATCCTTGGTATGCAACGTTGATGTCGCAACGACCCCGCATGGCTGAAATCAGGACATGATATCCGCGTTTCCGTGATGTTCAGGGTAAACCCTTCTCTTCGAGCAATTATATAAGATGTTTATTAGATTGCCAGAGCAGATAGATACTGCGTCTAGGCTAGTGATAATTATAACTATAAGTCACTTCTCTATTATATAAATGACTTACTGGTTGTCTTCAAGACTTCCTTTAGTTCTCTGCACTTGACATTACTTCCTGACCAGCTTAATAACGATAGGATATATTTATAACTAGATATTTTTAGTTATATAATACATCCTCTTCTTTATCTATTAATCTTTTAGACATTCCGGGCCGTTACTCCTGTAAGAACGTTTTAATTCTTAAGCTGTTAAGAAGTTTGTTATATGTCTAATATCTAATAGTTCTCATTGTTTCCCCGCCTGCCCCGCTTGCGGTCCGTGGTCCGCACTTGGGCCACTCTGTAGTCCTAGACTGATACCCGTGCCATAAGAGCTAATACCTAACCGCTACCGCCTGACACTCACTCCACCAATCTACGCATGCTATAGGTTAAGTCAAACACACACAATGGCTTGTTGTTATATTGCTGCCTTTTGCATTAGCCAGTTGGTCAAAGTCTATCAATTCCTCGACGTCGATGATGCCATACGATATAATGAAGACGAACCCGAATTACCTTACCCTACCAGCAAATCTGCGGACGGCGGATACACGGAATGTGAGAAACGTAATGCTTCTCTTATTTTGTCGCTGTCGGGACTCACGTGCTCGGCTTGCTCAAGTGCAGTCGAGTCAGCATTGAGAAGTCATCCGGATGTGGATCAAGTACGAGTCTCGTTGCCGTTGCAACAGGCCACTTTGATTGGGAAGACCGCTAGTTTCGACACTCAGTCAATTATGAGACTCGTTACTGATCTGGGATATGGCGTTGAGCTTGGACCGCGATCGCCCCAGGAGGTAATCCGTGTTCTCAAGTCCAAGGAAGAGATTGCCAGGCTCAAATCAAGTCTATCCAGTCTGGCTGGGTGTGCAACAGTCATTCAGATGACTGGCACCCTTATATCAATTGTGCAAGGTCGCATACCATCGACTATTCTTTTCACAGCTCACCTGCTATGTGCAGCACTTACGCTGTTTGCACAATGGCAGTATATATCGTGGATTCACAAGGATGGCTGGAAAGTGATTTGTCGCGGGCAACCCAACATGAATACCCTTGTCTCGTCCTCAATTTCCCTTGGGACTCTTATCTCGTTTATCGATCTGTTGGCATATGGAACTACCGGTGCAAACTCATATTATACGACCGTCATTGGATTGGCTCTTGTGGTGGTTGCCGGAAGATATATCGAACTCATGTCAAGGCGGACGACTTCCGAGGATCTCCTGAGAGTGTATAAGCCGCTTACGCAAAGCAATTATACAAGGCTTCACCCTACTGGAAAGGTATGAATCCCGCATTTACCAAGAGTTGGTAGCCACACTTGCTGATCGGCTTCAGGTTGTCCCTCAAAGTTATCTCGCAGCCGGCGATCAGATTATCATCCCACCTTATTCTATCATCCCATGCGATTGCTACGTAGCAGAGGGCACATCCTCCATCAACCAAGCCCTTATCACAGGAGAAGCACTGCCGGTCCGGAAATCTGTGGGGGACTTTCTCCTAGGAGGAACACGAAACTTGGGTAAGGAGCTGGTGGCTGTTGTCGACAAAGAACAGGGAAATTCGTTTTATTCCCAGCTCGTGCATGGCGCTGTTGAGGCAGCAGGTTCGAAGGACCAAGACAACCGAACAGTTGATATGGTAACGAAATACTTGGTTGGGTTTGTCATGTCACTGGCACTAGTCGTCCCCCTCAAGGATATCTACATATCTGCTGAATTGCTGAGTTATGAGGTGATTCGAGTTGCGATGGCTAGGGCGATGACAATACTTACATGCGCATGCCCTTGCGCCTTGGGATTGGCCATCCCTTCAGCAGTAGTTGCAGTAGTAGGTAAGTGCTTACGATAGGACCACCAGACTCCCTTGCTGGGATACTAACGGTCCCCCCCTCGTAGGCATAGCAAGTCAAAACGGTCTTCTGATCACCAGGGGTTACGACACTATCCAGAAACTCAGCAGCACGCAGTCCATCGTGTTTGATAAGACTGGGACTCTGACACGAGCTGTGCTAGATATCACGGACTTCGAAACAACAGAAGCATGGAAGAAACCAATCACAGAGTTCTGGACTTATATCTGTGCTGTTGAGGAGGGCAGTGTCACGAGTCACCCGATCGGCAGAGCTATCTTTACCGCTGGAGTGAGTCATCTTAACGGACCGTGGTCAGAAACGAAATCGCTTGTAGAGACGCGAAATATTGCAAGTGAGTCAGGTAAGGGAGTTTCGGGAGAAGTCTCTTTAGGCGACATGCCTCAGTCCGCAAATCGCATTTCCCAGCAGTTGAAGATACCGGTTCTCGCGTCCGAAGCAGCGCCCCAAGACAAACTGGATCTCGTCAAGGCACTACAAAAAGATGGAAAAGCTGTTGCAATGGTAGATGCAACCCCCGTGCCTAAAAATAGTCACACTGACAATATCCTTAGGTTGGTGATGGATTGAACGATGGCTTGAGCTTAGCAGCAGCCGACGTTGGTATCGCTCTTTATCACGACGTCGCTACCTCGACAGTTGGTGCAACGGTTTTCATCCTCAATTCACGGCTGCACTCTATACCATTATTGCTCGAAATCGCAGAACTAACTATGAAGCAAATCCGATATAACTTGGCATGGGTCTTTGGCTATAATGCTCTTGCGTTGAGTATGGCTTCTGGACTCTTCTCTCCGTTTGGCATTATCTTAACACCGTGAGTGAGATATTCAAACTCAACTAGATAGTGCTGACCGAGCTTGTGTAGACCACTCGCTGCTGCGTGCATGTCGTTCTCGTCAATCTTTTTGACGCTGAACGGGTTTTGGTTACGGAATAGGCTAGCTACGGTTTTCAAAGTGGATGAATAGATAGTTATACAATAATGGTATAGCGCTGTGAACCCATCACTTTGATTACAAAGAAACACCTTATAATAAGCCGAACTTCCTCGTGATACTTGTGCATATAGAGAGCTCTCGGAAATCAATCAAGACCAAGTTTGACATTTACCCAGCATGTCTTAACCGTCGGTTAAGGACTTCGGCATCTCCACATTATCGGACCGTAGCGTCGGACTGAGTAGGAGCTAGTCCATTTGTGCTAAGCCTGTCCGGTCCGGGTGTAAGAGTCGTTGCATAAGTGACAGCATCAAATGGGCGTTGCTTCAGCGAAATCACAGTTAATTGCCATATCGATATTGCTTCATCGCTTCTAGTCAACCAAAATACTCTAAGAATCGCCAAAATGACCAAGCCTAGCATCAACTTCAAAGGTGACTTTGTCCAAATCATCGATGGGCAGAGCGCCCCCACCAAAGAAACTCGACATGGATTGAACCCTGCAAACCTACAGGAGATGGCCAAAGTCCCTGTAGCAACTCAACAGGATCTCGATCGTGCAGTCGCAGCAGCGAAGAAGGCCTTCAAGACTTGGAGCAAAACTCCGTATGAGGAGCGGCGTGAATCTGTTCTTGCTTTTGCTGATGCTCTTGATTCTCATCGTGATGAGTTTCAAGCTCTCCTTACAGCTGAACAGGGAAAGCCGGTAAGTATCGACGGAGCAGTGCTTGGTATAATACTTATATAGAACTGATGCTGTTAGATTCCCCAAGCTGCGTATGAAACTGACGCTGCTATCGAGTGGATGCGAGGCATGGCTCAGATTCCTCTTCCAGAGGATGTTCTTGAAGACACTGAGCAACGCACTATCATCAGCCGCTACACGCCCATTGGAGTGGTTGCAGCTCTCGTGCCCTGGAACTTTCCTCTTTTGCTTGCTACGGGCAAGATCGCCCCGGCGCTTTTGACTGGAAACGTCATCATTGTAAAACCATCGTAAGTACCGTTGCCTGAGAATTCCTGGTTGAGATTGCTGATGAGTCTACAGGCCTTTCACGCCCTATGGCGGTCTCAAGCTGGTAGAGCTCGCACAGCAGTTTTTCCCACCTGGCGTGGTTCAATCGCTGAGTGGCGATGATAAACTTGGGCCTTGGATGACGAGTCATCCTGGCGTTGACAAGATCAGCTTCACGGGCTCAACAGCGACGGGCAAGGCTGTTCTTCGAAGCGCCAGCTCAACCTTGAAGCGCGTGACCTTGGAACTGTAAGCCTCTCTGAACTTTCCATGTCCTCTATAGTCACTAACCTGGGCAGTGGTGGCAATGATCCAGCCATCATATTTCCAGACGTCGATATTGATAAGGTTGCTGAGAAAGTAGCCTTCTTCGCATTTCTCAACTCAGGTCAGATTTGCCTTAATCTGAAGCGGATTTTTGTGCACCAGAGCATTTATCCCCAGTTCAAAGAAGCACTTGTCAAACATGTCACGAGCTACACTTTAGGGGATGGGTCCAAAGAAGGTGTTACACATGGCCCGCTGCAGAATGCTCCTCAGTTCAAGCGCGTGAAAGGGTTCTTCGAGGATATCGAGAAGGAGGGGTGGAATGTTGCTGTGGGCGGCAAAATTGAGTCGTCTGAGGGGTATTTCGTTAACCCTACTATCATCGATGTGCCCCCTGAGACATCCCGCATCGTCGTGGAGGAGCCATTTGGTAAGATCAAAACACTCGACATAACCTCAACTTTGACTGACAATTCATTCAAGGACCGATCGTGCCACTTCTCACGTGGAGTAGTGAGGAAGAGGTAATCGAGCGTGCAAACGATACGACTATGGGACTCGGAGCTTCTATTTGGTGCAATGACATCCGTCGTGCTCACCGCATTGCGCGAGAGATTCAGGCTGGCAATGTCTGGGTCAATACGCATTTTGACTTGACTCCGATGGCGGCTTTCGGCGGTCATAAAGAGAGTGGTATTGGAACTGAGTGGGGTGCCAATGGTCTCAAGGGCTTTTGTAACGTTCAGACCTTGTTTCTGAACAAGAATGTCGTCTCGTAGCGATGCTAGTCTATATGACATATTTGTGCGGTGTTTTATCTATCTTTGATGCAACTACCTGGTCCATTGTTGTGGAATGTCTCCAGTTGGCTCAGTCAAATATCGCAGCAATCAATCTCCATAAGTACAAGCAATGAATGTTCAAAATAGTACTAATCGTGGTTGCCTGAAAACCATAATCCGCTGTATACGTTCATTCAGTGTAGATAAAACGTCAAAGTCCGAGCGCAAGGCAGTACTCAATTCCAACGATGAAGTACTTTTGTTTTCATTGGAGGCGGCACGTCAAGGGAATGATTCCAACAAAGACACTACATGGTCCTCGTCTGGCTCAGCAGCCCAGGCCCTCAGGCCAGGGGCACTGACAGGAACCGGGTAACGAGTCCCCGCTCGGTCCGATGCCCGGGTTCGCTATCCTAAGTTCGTCATGTGCCGTTGCTCTGTCCCGGACAACGGCTGATAAATCGTTCAAGACGCGGGTGTATGCACGGTGTCTTAGTACCATTATGCAGCAGTACTTCCTTACTTTGTTTTCGTCCAGCAGCTCTTGATAAGAACTCACCGCTCATAGCCAGACATGGCCTCTGTAATTGTCCCAACCATGAGACGCAGACCCTTTTCTTCTTGCCTCGGGGTGATTACCTTCATGAGCATATCCCGTCCGTTTATCCCACGTCTCACTTCGGCTATATCCTACTCAACGTCCGCGCAGCCGATCTGGTCTAACCCACATGAAGTCGTACCTTTCATCACTCGAGCTCCGAGGCTCTCTATCGTTCAAGGTCCCACCACTCCTCCACTCTGGAACAGAACCCTTGGAAGTCTGGTCAAAGAGCACGCTAAGAGACGTGGTAAAAGGACTGCACTTACTGTGCCATGGCAAAACACCAAACTCACATATGGGGACCTAGAATATCGCAGCTCTATTGCTGCAAAAGCCCTACTTCACGCTGGCTTGAGGCGCGGCGATGCTGTTGGGATATTCGCTGGCAATCGCTTTGAATACATCGAGTTGTTTCTGGCATCTGCCAGAATCGGGTGTCCCTTCGTGGTGTTTAACACGACAAACTCACCTCATGAGCTATGCTCAGCTGTGGCTCGTAGCGGTCAGTCAACCAAACTCATCGAACCTACAGGGCTCTGATATTTTTTCGCAGACTGTAAAGCGCTGTTTATTGCATCTTCCATTGGATCTATCAACACGGATGATCATGTGTATCAGGTTGCCACGACAGCAGAAGTCGGCGCCTCTCTGGAGCAGCTTATCATGTTTGATAGGTCTGCGTCGCGGGAGCTTTTTAACTGTCATAGATACGAGGACTTCCTGAATAACGGAACTAATAGATCGATAACGGACGAGCAACTTGAGCGAGCTGAGATGAGTGTTCAACCCTCGGACGTATTGAACATGCAATTTACTTCTGGTGAGAAACTGATCTTCAAAAGGATAGCTTTTCGACTCGCTTTGCAGTTTCTGACTTGTCTTCAGGTACTACTGGCCTTCCGAAAGTCTCCATGCTCACACACAAGTAAGAACCTCCTGTCAAGCCACCTCAATCTCCTGACAATCTCTTCTAGCAACTTGCTCAATGATGGAAGATACGTGGGACATGCCATGAGACTCACCCAAGAAGACGTCGTATGCTGTCCACCCCCACTGTTTCACTGTTTCGGACTGGTCATGGGATTTCTCGCATCCTTCACCCATGGCAGCACTATCGTGTTTCCTTCAGACAGATTCAACGCGAAGCAAACTCTCGATGCAGTTGAGGCAGAAAAGGCTACTGCACTACTTGGTGTCCCCACAATGTTCATATCGGAGCTGGAACAGATGGAATCACAGCCTCGGAGAATCACAACAGTGCGTACTGGTCTCGTTGCTGGCTCGCCTGTGTCGCCTAGCCTGATGGATGAATTGAGAGCCAAGATGAATGTCCAGGGTATGCTTATCGCGTATGGAATGACGGAGACGAGTCCTGTGACCTTTATCACTTCCCTAGACGACCCAGATGACAGGATGCTGACCAGTCTTGGTCGTGTTCTTCCTCATACCGCAGCCAAGATAGTCGACATCAATGGAAACGTGCTTCCTATCGGGGAACGCGGGGAGATCTGTACCAGTGGGTTTGCATTGCAAAAAGGATACTACAAAGACGAGATCAAGGCCCTGGAAGCAATGAGACGAGATGAGAATGGCGTGTTGTGGATGCATACTGGTGATGAGGGATACTTGGACGAACAAGGTTACGGTTTCATCACTGGCCGTATCAAAGACCTAATTATCCGCGGCGGTGAGAATCTGTCGCCCAGCGAAATTGAGAACCAGCTTCTCCGTCATCCAGAAATCAGAGAAGCTTGCGTGGTGGCAGTCAAGGATAGGATCCACGGCGAAGTAGTCGCAGCCTTCTTACAGGCGTGCTCACCAGAGAAGAGACCATCAGATGCAGATATTAGGGATTGGGTTTTGCAGGATCTGAGCCCAGTCAAAGTTCCGGCTTTTATCTTCTGGCTTGGTCACGATGGCGTGGATGCTGAGTTACCCAAGACGGGAAGTGGAAAGTATCAGAAGCATATCATTCGCGATATTGCAGACCGGCTAGCAGGGAAATCAAGCACGACAGAGGATTAAATAAAGGCGATCTCGATGATTTGAATGCTCCAAGTCTGTTAATAGTATGCTTTCTGGTTTGTGCACCCAGCTCAGCCTCTCTAAGGATTGCTTTGTTGCGTCTGCGATCAAGGCCTATCGCATTGATAAAGGGCCCTTATTCTGCTGATCTTAAAACCGTTACCGTTCTGGCCAACTTTAATTATTGCATAGAGAGTGCAATGGCCAGGGCGTTTGAAGCAATATCAGTTACTATTCCGCGCAGCACACCTCTATTTTATAACATCTAGGTAAGGAGCCATAATTTACTTCTCTTACAGATTTAAGGCCATGATTATGAAAAGTGGCATAAATGTAGCCTATAGATGTTAGCGAGATCAATTTCTATCAGTCAATAGTATTCCAAGTTACTGCCTGCTTACCAATCATCCAAGGCTCTTTCTTTATCCAGCATCTTAACGGCCTCGAACACCTCTGGAAGTCTGCTCTCTTTATGAAAGCTGGCAAGCTTAGTCCGAGCATATACCTGTGTAGGGTCCTGGACTAAAGGTGACGCTGCTACTGCTGATAAGGGCCATACAAGCCATCGCACTAGCGTCTGGCTCAGATAGGACCGAGACGCTAGGCTCTGGAAGAAGGGTACGCTGCAGAGGATATCTACAGCTACTTTGTCCGCGTTTGATTTCGTGTAGTCGAGAAGGTTGAGTCTATTCTGCCGGAGGGTGTCTGTGCAATCATGGGCCAACGCATTGCAGTCGATGAGAGCGATGGCCGACCGGTGAATCCATTTGCTGATGAATAACTTCATGACGCGCAGGATGTTCCAGTACCGGGCTGACTGAGGGCTTGGATACTTGTGGGTAATGCCATTAAATGCAAATTCTGGGGCTTCAGCTGTTGGTATCACCTCGTAGGGAAAGAGTGTAGATGCTTGATCTAGCAGGCAGTCTATCTGCGACACCAACAGGCATCCCTGAGCCACGACAACCTCGGGTGCTAACGTGTCCTCTGTGTTTGTCGATGTTAACTTTTCGAGGAGGCGAGACATGGAGTCCAGAACCGCGCCAAGGTCGACCACTAGAGAGTCTTCGCCGCTAAAGTTACCCAACTGTGTCCGCATTTCCGATACAATTGCAGGCACAGGAACACGGCGCTGCGCACATGATGCGTATGCATGATTGCTGACGTCAGAAAATAGGGCACGGCCCAGGGCCGAGTCGAACTGACGGGGTCCTCGGAGCTTGACGAGTTGGACGGCGCCATCTACATGGGATGTCCAATTGTTCAACGAGTCACGGCGGTGGAAGGCAATAGCCTCAAAAAGAGCCAAGAGGAGCACTGAGGCGAGAGTGCTGTCATTGGCCGCTTGCTGCGGCAATGACAAGGCTGCGTTGATGTTCTGAATGGCCGCAAGGTAGTTCTTGCGAGCGAGGGTCATCAGCGACGGCTCCATGAGTTCGTAGGATAGCATGGCTAGTGCAGGCGCAAGCATCGTCGGTGACTTGAGAAGCTCAGTTGGGCAGTCAAAGGCTATAACTGATAAGAACTCCAAGGACGCGGTTGGCGCGTACGTAGACAAGAAGAATGCTGTCCCAGCATCCTGCGGTGACAAGGCTAAACTAGTACCCAGAGTCAATGTGGCACCGCGGTGAATAGCTTCAGACTTCGTGAAACGATGAGTCGGGGATGTGGCGGACATAGAAGATGAATCATCAATGTGCCGAGACCCATTCGAGATGGGTACCTCCAACAGTGTTTTGGGGGGTTTTAGCTCTCGACGCGTCGTTCTCTTTCCCAATCTGGCACGCGCCTTGTCAAGAACTTGGCTGGTTTGATCCCTGACGATGATAGCTTTTGGATCTCGGTACCCAGGACAGGGGATGTGCTTCCTGATGCACTGGCCACACGCGGGCTGCCTCTTGTCACACTGTGAAGATGAATGAGATTTGATTTCGCTTTCGGGATTTCAAAGTAGTTCAGGTCTAACTCACCTTGCCTCGCTTTTTCTTGCACGCGTGGCAAGCAGTAGACGGCCGGCCGCAGTACGTCATAGTGAACAAAGGTAGTGCCTTAATAAATTGTGTGTAGTTGTGAGATGCTCGAGGATGGCCTGAGCCTGGGACAGACCTCGCATTACATTTGTCGAGAAGTTCGTTGTCATTTGCAGCGACTACACGTAATCGCAATAGATCCACCCAGAAGCCGAAGTCCGAGAGAGTGGGGACGCTATTTCTTCTCACTGCATACTCAAATTGGCCTAGTCTAGTAGCTGTTGTTTTGCACTGGATAGACTACCTAGACGAAGCAAGGAGATGGCAAGAGAAAGCAGTCGTGGTTAAGAGACATATAAATTACTTGATTCGCTGCCATTGCGGACAAAAATCTTTCTATATCTTGACAGTCATAGACACACTTCTTTACCCGTCTTACACCTATTAATACTGCGTGGTGGGCTACTACATAGACTTACAGGAACTACATCATGGTTCTGGACTCGTGGTCAATCGTTGCTGTTGTTCAGCTAGCCGCTTACATCCCAGCCATTTGTCTCGCTATCTACATATGCAATCTCCATGGCTTCAGCAAGAGTTCAGGGTTTGTGGTAACTTGATGCGGTACGGCACGTTGCAAGAGCTGACTCTAGAACAGATGGTACTATACGGTCACCCTGTCTGTCTGTCGCATAGTAGGAGCTGCTTGTCAGCTTATCTCCATCGACAACAAATCTACAGGTCTCCTAGAGGCTGTGATGATCCTCAACCATATCGGCCTGGTCCCCTTGATGCTGTCGACTCTAGGGATGTTGTCGAGGTTGTACGTATTCTACGTGGATGTCAGTTTGCATTTACTCTTGTCACTAACGCTTGCCTTGTGTCAAATATAGAGCCGACGTCATTAATGCCCAGTTGACCGACCCAGCTATCTCGATTAGGTACTTCCGGTTGCTCCAATTGGTTATGCTTCTTGGAGCCGTGTTTGGAATCATTGGCGTCGAGAGCAAATCATCAAGCGGCACCTCTCCCTCTGCTTGGTCGTACGCTGGCGTTCTCTGCTATGCAGCAGGGTTTTGTTTGCTGGTAGTGGTTCTGGCCAAATCAATATCGGTCGTACGCTTGACGCCTACGAGAGAGCGCATCCTCGTACCAGCCGTCGGCCTCGCTCTCCCGGTCGTATTTGTTCGGCTGTTGTACCAGATTTTGTTGGTCTTTGTCCATTCGGGGCATTTCGTGTTGATCAAAGGATCGGTACTTGTCTTTGTCTTCATGTGTGTTGTGGAGGAGTTTCTTGTTGTCTGTATCTTTCTATTAGTCGGACTCAGGCTCGAAAGACTCGACGAGTGCCAACAGGGACCTATCTTGTCGCGCAAACGGAATCGGCGTCGGGGCCGGCGTCACTACAGGCGCGGCGACTCTGATCCGCCACTGTAGATCTTACAATGAGGTCAGCTCTAGAAGGCATAAAGGAGCCACAGGAGTAAAGAAAAAGTGTAGGGGGGTTGAGAAGTAAGAATTAATATAAAAAGAGTGAAAAAGGAAATTTTGTAACTTAAGAGGTATTTTAATTAAAGTAAAAATCAAGATAAGTTAGGTTGATCTTATCAAGCTACCTAAATCATACAGTAGGGTCAGTCTGGCCAATCAAAGAGGGCTGGTTTGCTCACAGCTCAATACTGGAGTATGGCTCTATTTCATAACGTCCAGGTGAGGAGCTGTGACGGTGACGCCTGATCAAACAGGGCTGTGTCGGGTTAATGATCTTACATTGCCGGCGGGGCGTTTCAAATCTATATAAAGATGCCTGTTGCAACCAACACTTCGCTGCAGCTTACCAACCAACACCTGTTTTCTTCGCCCTTACCATCCTTCAAACTGTATTTCATCTCTTTTCACTGCATCTTTTGCAATAATGTCAGATAACCCACCACGCGACAAGCCAATTACTACTTGGTTCAGGTTCAAGCTTCCAGAGGACATTTTACTTGATCAATCATTATTCCATGCTCTGCATCCAACTAGGGAAGAGTGGACACATGTTCGTCTCTGAAAATGCCTCTTGACTGAAACTTGCTTACCTCTACCAGGCCTGCTACGGAAGAATCAAGGAATCACCACAAGACTGTCTGCTTCTAGTCAATTGGGACCGCACCAGATCCTGGCTGGAGTTCTCGCAGTCAGATAACTATGCACAATTGCTTTCCAGTCTTGGGTCTCACTCGGATGTCCCAGTCGTGGCGGAGGTCATAGACTTCTTCAGAGACTACGTCACGATCGCGCTGTCGTCTCACACCGAGTTGAAGAGAGTCTATTTCCCAACTTCAATCTCGTTGGAAACCCGCAAGGCTGTGTGGGACAGAGTCAAACATCTAACAACTACAGCTATCTACGGCAGAAAATTTCAGCATAGGGTCCCGTACATATCAGGCCCCAGCTTAGGTTGGATTGAAGGGAACGTAAAATGGGAGGGGAAAGATGCTGTAGCGTGTGTCTGGGTTCATAAGTGGAAGAATCAGGAAGCCGAGGAGAAATTCAAAACCACTCAGCGGTATCCGCACATGAAGGATTGCGAGTTCATAAGACCTCTTACTCTTGATCTATTCGAGCAAGGTCTGAGGGATCTCGGCGCTTTGGGTTGGGAGGAATGTCACGTAAACTTTGAGACGAAGTACTACATCCCGTAATTAGAGTGATAATCAGATAGCACCGTGGCGTTGTTAACTCTCAATAACGCTGAACAAATTGATACCTAGAATCATTACCACAAATTACCCTGCTTGTTGTCACACTGAATACCCGACGGCCCCCCAGCACTTGCAATTGCCCTCTCTACACATCCCGCTTTGATCGTTATCGGCAAGGTGAAAGTGAACCTATGCCGCGCAGTCCAGCCATCCCCTGTCTCAACTTCAATCGCACTAGAATGCCAGTCCGTCATTGCTCCACAGCCCTTTTCTTCACTCTTCAGCTTCTTCCCATCGTCATCTATCCAGCTGTAGCCGTTCGCCACAATGGTGACTGTGTAGAAGAGGGGAATGGCAAGTCCATCCTCAACTAACTCACAGGCAGCTTGGGGCTCAGGAGCGGGTCCTTGCTCACAGTTGGGAGAATGGCAGGGGTAGTGGGTACAAACCATGCCATCAGCGTCTGTTGTTGTCGTTGCATCGTCTCTGCAGTCGGGCATACAAGCAACCTGTTATACCTGTTAGACCACTTCATCATAATATCAATAGTTGGACTACTCACAACACCGCCCTTTGCCTTAAAGGCGAACCTTTTCTCATCAACATCTGAGGCTCCGAATAGAAGCTCAACATAAGTTCCACCTAAAAGTATCAGTATTGCCTAGATGAGTGGGATTGATGTTTATCTTACTAGAGTCCTCGGGAACTTTCCACTTGATGTCAAGGCCCTTTCCACCGTCTCCACTCTCAATACTATCGTCATCGTCGTTCCCAACCTTCCAACTCTTGACGGCCTCTTTAACATTATCGTCGTCAATCACAAAGTCCCAATCTGACCCTTTATCATCTGAGACAGGAATAAAGAACTTCAGGGGACCGCCCTGAGTTGGTATTGCGGCATGAGCAGTCGCCGAATATGTTTCGTAGCCGGCATCGCAGAATGGTGTTATCTCTGGTGTCGTCATGGTAACAGCTGCTGTGTTGACCCAAGATGCACAACTCGGTTTCTCGACACATGCTTCTCGGTTACCAGAGCCCCCACATTCTGTGTAAGTGGCCGTCGAAACACAAGAGAGGCCAGATGATGTTGGAACACCAATAGAAGAAGCCCGGGTGAGCGTGGGAAAAGCCTCCGTAGTAGCTTCGGTTGTCGTAACTCGGGATGTAGGAGACGTCAATCTGCCAAATTTTTTGTCAAGTCGAGCTTGTGCTGCATCTGCTATGTCGTTGAGTTGTGCTTCTGTATACTCATCTATGTCCCATTCCTCCCATGTGAGCCTGATGGCTGTTATAGTAGGGGTCTCCGTGCCCACTGTAGTTGTTTTAGAGATGGTTCTCGTGGAATCTTCTTCTTCTACGTCACAACCGTAAATGGTGCCGCAGGTGGAAATAGTGCTCTGTGCTGTCGTAGATGTAATAGTCCCATCGACTGAAACTCCGTAAGACGTAGTGGTGATGCACATCTCAGCTGTCTCAGTCTTACAGTCATCCGGCTTGCTGGAGAATGTTGGATTGCCGGCGGGATCGATACTAAGATATGAATGTTAGTCTGAGATGCCACCAACGAACAAATCTTGGCGGGTACATACGTGAATCCAGGCCAAGGGATAGACCCCGTGATATCCACCTTGATAGGAGCGGTGGGGTCGATCTTGATAATCGGAGGGGGACCACTAGAGAAGTTAGTGATGGTTCACGTTGGCATTTGCTATGCTACGAGTGCTTTTTACATACGGTGGATGAGTTCCAGGAGGAAGCACGAAGCTCCATCCGCCAATGGGAGCGAGGCATAGATCAAAGAACCACATGTCGCAGGGAATCTTGATACCATTATCGCTTCTCTCTGGATCGGGTACTGGTGTCGTGATTGGGATAATAACGGGGACGACTCCAGCGGTCTCAGTGGACTCTGGAGCCTTTGTGATACCACTATTACTATGCTTGGGCAGGGTCGTGACCTGTCCATCGGGTAATGTGGTTACGGAGTTGACGGTTGACTCAGGAGCTGCGGTAAGTCGTTCCTTGGTGACGTGAGAAGTAGGAATGGGATCATTTGACTTGGTGGTCTCTGCATGACTTGACTGCTCAGTGTCTGGGACGGGGACGGCCGATGTTGGTGGAAGAGATGTAATAGAACTGTGGTCCTGGCTTTGATGTTCACTATCAGTTGCACCTTGAGATGAAATAAGGGAATATAGTGTCCCGGTTGGCACAGGTGTCGTGATGGGAGTGTCTGTTCTGGTGAGTGCTGTCGAAAAAGTGCCAGTAGGAACCAAGATGGATGTAGGAGTTTCATTTACGGGCAGAGTTTGGTCTGAAGTCGAAGTCGCGGGACCATCGCCGTTAGTACGGGGGGTGGCTATTGTAGTGATACTCCTGTCATCACGCCCCAAAGTATCGGTGATAGGCTTCTGGGTTGTCTCGGGAAGATCTGTTCCTGGGGAGAAAGGATTGGTGGAAGGAATGGTAGTCACCAAGCCACCAGGTAAAGTGATGACAGAGGCGGGCTTAGATGAGACGGGAACAATGCGAGTGTTCGATATGGTGGTGTCTCTATCTGGGCTATCACGGCTGGCATCAGATGACTTCTCGGGCTTGCCAGTCGTCAGCAGGCTATTGGTGATCGTTGTCACATAACCAGTACCGTCGCCAGAGGTGGAGGCAGTAGTGACACGGTTGCTTGGTAACGTCAAGACTTGGGGCCCTGCCGTGATAAACACATGTGATGATATGGAGGACACCTTTGTGCGTTCTGAGAGCCATGCTTCTGGGGTGGTTGTGACAGGAAGGGGTCCGGGGTTCGTGGAGGGGTTGCCAGAGATATTGTCATCAACTGTTGGAGACGATAGTTCAGGTTTACGGAGAGTGATGATGGTGGTTGGGTCAGGAATAGATGGAAGCGGAGGTCCACACATTCCATTAGCACCACAGGTCCAGCCTTCTGGACAGCAGCCCTCACGACAACACGCTCTCTCTGGTACACGATAAGTCAAAGTCAGGGGCGAGGTAGTCAGGCTTACTTGGGCCACAAATATGCTCTAGCCATCCGTCTCCAGGAGGGCAGCAGCTTTCGCCTTGCAGCAGAACACGGCAGTTACCGGTACACAAGCAAGACCCATCCGGGCACGTTGGCCTAACCGATGAGCTAGATACTGACGCCAACTGGAGAGCAAGGAGCAACAACCACCGTGCCGCTTGGATCCTCATAGTTGAAAAGGTTGAACAGATGCAGACAAGTGAGAGTGAGGGGGAAGCTCTGAGAAAATATGTCTTCCAGTTCTCAAACAAGAGAAATCGATTTATGAGATAGCAGAAGAACACTGAACTGATAGAAAGTGGAATAGGGACTTCTATCGACGCGCGATACTGCCATATAAGACTGAGATCTCAAAGTATACACGTAGGTGGCTGGATGAGTATCTACAGATAAGGAAAACGCCGATATTCTTAAATTATCACTGCCATTATTATAATTAGAGCATGATTATCTTCCGACAATCTAAGCAACTGAAGCAACAGCATGTCTGAAACGCCTGGCACATATACGAACCAGTCCTCGACATGGAACAGATCCTATTTAACAATTGCCGCGCGACATGTTGCGCCGCGGCAAGGCAGACGACAAGGCAGCAACAGCTTCAACCTGCCCTCAGGAGGGCCCGATTGGTTGTTTGGATAAGCCTCAATTGCGGTATTAATATATTGTGATGCAGCCGGGATAATACTTCGTTGGCTTTACTGAGCATGGTCTGCTGATCGGGCCAACAGCTGCATCATGCGACCGGCAACATCATGACATTGGGGTGCCATTTCTTTTTTTAATCGAGTCATCTAATATACTCTCGACGTTTAGGTGACAGCCCGAGGCTGAGCTGCAGAAAGGATTGTTTCAAATGAATTTTTCTCAGGACCAACACAGTGGATGACCAACATACAGTAGCAGTCCTTGTACTTTCTATAATTGCATCACCAGTTGGACCGATTCTAGCCAATGCGGTTCGGCGTTGTTGGCCCCCAGAACCCCTGTCATAACTTTATGTGCTCGGTGTTTCCACCTACCGCAGGCGCTTAGGCGACCAAGACGCTGATCATTCGACATGGCATACACCACCTTCTTGAAATCCTTGTTTAGGCTGGTGCTCAGACCTCTGGGACCAACACCCAAGAAAGACACGGAGGATGCCTTTGCGTACATTCTCGCATTCACAATGACTCCTGTGGGCAAGAGCATGGTAACCATTTTAGCAGAACTTCAATCTGCTGGATCCCAGTACTATTCAACTGCCTTTTCACTAAATGAACTACATATAATCGTGTACTCGCCCTCCTCAGATATCTGCTGAAATATCCTTCCATCATTGTTACTGCTGGACTCAATCACTATTACTTTGCTTTGTAGCCCCATCAACCAATCTTTCACCTCATCCTATCGTTATGATTTGCCTACGTCCAAATGTCTTTTCCTGCAGAGCTTTACTGCTTATACTTCTTGCTCAATACGCTCTTGGCTCAATTGACTCTGTCTTTAACGTTAAACAAGGCGGTATTCCAGTCGGCGGATGTAACTCTTACAAGGGCAAACTCAATAAATGGTGGGCAGATGCCGGAAAGCTCGTCGACGCTGCCCTCTTGTATGCTCAAGAAGACAGCGTCGATGGACCCGAATACCTATACACCTTTTTTGCATTAGACCCCCCTCCGGCCGATGCCGAGTACAGAGTAACAATCCGCGGTAGGTTCTCAATACCCCAATCACACAATACTCTAGGTAGCCGTTTACTGAACCATTCCAATAGAGAGGTTACGGCTGGTCAGGAGGTTTATCGATGGAGATCTACACCTCTCATCCGGTAAACCGTGGCTGTTCTGCTCGAGTAAGTGGTTGGAGCGTAAGTGTGTTTTGTCCCAGTTGAGTCACTATTTGAATAACGTGGTCTATATCTAGGTATGGACTGGGATGACGTGGCCTATGATAAGACAACAGGCAACAAGTTTACAGGCGATGACGCAAAGAAGGTACGAGATGTACTTGATGAGCCGACTCCACCTCCAGATGAAGCAAATCAGCCAGAAGGTGCGTATCCTGGTGCCAGGAACATAAGTTACCCTTATGATCAGTCTGACTCACACTTTGTAAGAGTTCCCATTTTGGTCCTCGGATGTTAGAGAATACTTTATAGATGAGGCCGATGACTATTGTACGAAGAAGGTCGACGGAGCCATCCAGAACTTCGGGGCTACTCACGAGGATCGTGGGCAGACGTGGAAAACGGTTACCATCTGTGTCAGTAACTTGGCAAAGAATGCTAAAATGGACCATCTGGGCCTTGGGAAGGTTAGGACGGAGGGCAAAAGTATCGTGGAATACAGAGCACAGTCTATGACACTATTCCACGAGCTCTTCCATATTGTCCTAGGCAATGAGTTTACCGAGGAGCACGAAAAAAGCTGTAAGTTCAAGAAACTGTTACATGATGAAATGGACTAACGGCCCATTAGATGACCTGCCATATATTGCAAACCCTAGGAGAGAGGAAGGTGAAGATCCTGGCGATGAAGATCAAGACATCATCTCCACGCAGGAGGCCCTGTACAACCCCGAATCCTACACACTATATGCTCTTGCTTCCCTTCTTGGACAGAATAATAAGGATTATACGTTCGCTAGTACAAGGTCGAAGCTCAAGAAGACAGAAGATCCAAAGGGCAAGGATGAGAATAACGCAGGGTCAGGACGCGCTGGCGATCGAAAGAGGATGATGAGAGTTTGACGTCGTTTCAAGTTCAAAAAATGATGTAGTAATACATATGATGATACTTTATAAAAGATTTATTTTAAATTGTTAAACTCAATAGATACTGCTTGTGCTGCGTGCCTTATTGACTAGGTGACCGTGAGGAAAGGTAGAAACTCTTCTTGCTAGACAATTTACTACATCCACCACGATGGGTCATTATGCACAAATGTATTTAACTTCCTGATCGACCCATGTCCTTGATTGCAACGAGGCTAAATGATAGGAATTAAAAAAAGGAAGAAAGATATTCCGGGGGAAAAGCCTCCACCAACATGGTGTCATCTGGATGTCACTTTTCCTAAACCCTCATCTTCAACACCAATCTAGATCTAGAAGGCATGGCAGATAATAAGCCACACTTTGGAAAAACTCCCGCAGTAAGACCCTTCTCCAAACGGAACCCCGAGGTCGAGTTTGAGGCTAACAATGTACCGCAAGTGTGACTATTGCCGGAGCAAAAAGCTCAGAGTAAGTCACTGTCCCAGTCCCTTCGATCACCAGAGCTGACCGGGAAGTGCTCCAAAGAAAAGCCGATATGCATGAGCTGTGCGCGGTCTGGAAGGCCGTGTCGTTATAGTGAAAGGGCTCAAAGAACACCTCTTACGCGAGAGTAATTGCCCCACCAAGTCCCTACAATTCATCTAGCTGACCCCTCCCTTCAGCTATCTGACCAGAGTTGAGAGACGCCTCGCAAACGTGGAGCGCCTGTTTCATCAGCTACTCCCTGATGTTGACATCAATGAAGCCCTCGCGTCGCGGGGTGTTGAGGTACCGGCAGACGCATCCCAACTGAATACATCCCTGTCGCCACCGATAAATCCTTCATCGCCTGACACTCCAGTTCAGACCAGCGGTGCCATTTCAGATGCTGTGCCTGCAGAAAGCGATGGCTTCGATTGGCAGGAAGACGTGGACGACCTAACCGATGGGATGGCTTCGTTATCCGTTGAGCCGAGAGGAGCGGGATACTTGGGTAGGTCGGTGAGCGCAGACATCAGCAGGCAGCATATTAACCAAGTCTCACCAGGACCGACTGCAGGTGTCTTTTTCCTCAGATCACTGCTTCTCTGGACGGGCCATTCTAGGCCCTTCATGGGCAGTAGCCCTGAAGTTCTACGGCCCTACGCTGGAGTAGAATCTTCGTCCCAGCTATCTACCTCGGTCACGTCAAGGCAGGTTATCGAACAATTGGTAAATGGCTATTTTGAGGTGTATCACCGCAGCTATCCTTTTGTACACGAACCTACTTTTCGAGCCCAGCTCCACGAGGTCATACAGCGACCAAATCAACGCTCGTGGCAGATGCTGCTCTACACCATCATGGCACTGGGAGCGTGGTGTCTTAACAACGACAACTCTGAACTCGATGATGAGCTGTACCATCTCGCGTTATCTTTTGGAGACGCCGAGTGCTTGTTCGCAAGCGCAGATTTGACCTTTGTCCAAGCTCTTATCCTGTTTAGCAATCTAAGCCAGAAGCGCAATAAGCCCAACACCGGATCCAACTTTCTTGGACTTGCGACGCGGATGGCTCTGAGTTTGGGTCTCCATCGGGAATTGCCCGAGTGGAACATCAGTCTGTTGCAACGAGAGATGCGCCGTCGTGTTTGGTGGGGGCTCTATATGTTTGACAGTGGTGCTTCGACCACCTTTGGAAGACCGATTCTTCTTCCGGGTGAGGAGGCCATGGACGTGCGACCGGTTCTTAACATTGATGATGAAGTATGCCATAAACTGATACAAGGTGGACATTCTGCTAACATCTGTGAAGGACCTTACGAGTGGAACAAAAGTCCCGCCAGAAGAGGTAAACAGGCCGACACTGTACTCGGGCATGAAATATCAGAGCGATCTGCATGTCAAGTCCAACTACATCTCCAATCGCCTGCTCTCATCGTCATGTGTGGCGCCGGAAGACGCGCTATTCATGGATGCAACGCTGGATAAGTGGTCTAGCCTATTACCAGAGTACCTAAGGCTGGATCATCATGCGCCTTCAGCTGAACCTGCGTTCTACTTTAATAGGTCACGTCTATGGTGGCGCTTCTGGAACTTGAAGATTATTATCTTCCGCCAATTGTTTCTCCAGCGGGCAATTGGCAAGGGAGATCCTAGCGTAACCGGACCGGATAACGAGGTCGATGAAAAGTGCATGAGCATTGCAATACGTGCTGCGAGTGCGACGATAGCGTCGATTGATCAGTATACGAAGGAGAGACAAAGAACTAGGCTTGTGACTTGGTACTCAATGTAAGTCGTCCGCACAAATCAGTAGGACTTATACTAACTCCTCCAGCTATTTCACATTCCACGCTTCCTTGGTCATCGTCCTTGCTATCCTTAGTAACTCAGAAGCACCAGATATGCCCAAGTGGCAGGAGGATGTCAACACGGTTCGCCACATCTTCCGAGGAGTATTTGCGGACAATGAGCTCGCGACTCGCTGCGCCAACATCATCGACGTTATCTTGCCAGACCCTCTGTTGGCAACGAGTGATTGGGCAAATGTCCAGCTTGATCCTATGTTGATGGACTTTTCGACGTGGCCGGCCTCTTCTGCGGATGAGTTTGCCAGTGTTCTTGGCTGGCCTGACTGGGCCAATTTTACGCAGTAGATGGACTTGTTGGAGGCAGCTTTGCAAGGCGTCATCAGTTTATGATGCGCACATTGGGTTCGATGAGATGGGATCTTATGTATTCTCCGTTTGGTATATCGTTTTCGTCGGCCCGCTTGATCGCTGCTTCTATTGTCGTCTCGATCCCGGCTCTGAGGTGTCGGGATGCTAGGCGCTCCCGAGCGATGTCGACTGGGACATCGACAAACCATCTTGACTGCGAGTTAGCCTGGAATCAATTTGATGAGTAACCACTGAGACTTACTTGTCATCTGCCAATGTGGAAATGCGGCTCCATGGCTCTTGGTCCAAGAGTACGTAGTTGCCTTCGATGATAACAACTTTGGCACGCGAAGGAATGTTGATGGCTTTGGGTATTGGGTCCTTTCTTGCGTGGTCAAATCCTGGCGCTTTAATGATGATTTGCGGTTCGTCATGTGTCGTCACAGGTGTTTTTTTGAGTAGCGCTACGAGGTCTAATAGGGCGGCGGCATCGAATGTGAAAGGTGCGCCGCGTCTTCGGAATGCTTCATCTGGGTCGTCGAAGGAAGAGAGAGTCGTGCGAGTATAATGGAATCCATCCTGAAAGAGTCGGGTGTTAGTGACGTAGTTTATTGCTTTGAGTTGGAGACCCCGGAATGTACTGACCATAGGAAGGACTGCGACATCGGAAATACCGTTCTTCTTCAGCTCTTTGATCAAAGCATCTGATATCGTGGTTTTGCCCGACCCTGGTACGCCAGCCAGCGCAATCAAGATTCGTCGTCTTGGACTGCAGAGCTTCTGCTGCGTCAAAAGACAATCGACGCGATCCATGAGCTTCGCTGTTGTCTTGCCCAAATCGCCGTCCATTTTGGGATGATTGATTACTAGACATGAAATGGTGACCTCTTCCGGCCTCTTTAACCTCGTCTCTTTGGAGGAGATCGGTCCGTCTTGAGTCATGCAATGACAACTCCAATTCCCCACGGGATACAGTAGCCCGGACACTTAGCTCCTTGATTCCTAATTGGCTCGGACTGGAGTCGGCCGGACCCAGCGAGATGGAGTCCTACGTAGTATCCATCTCCAATATTCTGTGGGGTTCATGTTGCACGCGGAGCAAAACTTGGTCACCTCATGCTGATCCTATACGAATATAAGAACCCCAGAAAACCTCCACAAATGTTTCTTTCCCCAGATTCAGTTTCGGCCTAAACATCACCTTGATCATCAACTTTCAATATGGCGGGTGAACAAACCACCAACGAGCAGCAGGTTGCTGCTGCGCCCAAGAAGGGTGTCTGGCGCCAGTTGCGTGAGAACCCTTACATTTTCGGCCTCTCTATGGTGAGCAGTTTCTCTTCGTAACTCTTATCAGACCTGACACTCTCTCACTAGTTTGCCAGTCTTGGTGGCTTCCTCTTCGGCTACGATCAGGGTGTTGTGTCAGGCGTATTGACCATGGAGTCATTCGCCGCTGACTTTCCACGAATTTACCTTGACAGTGGCTTCAAAGGTTGGTTCGTCTCAACTTTGCTTCTGTGCGCATGGTTCGGGTCTCTCATCAACGGCCCCATCGCCGACTACATTGGTAGAAAGGGCTCAATCCTCCTGGCTGTTGTCGTCTTTACCACAGGCTCAGCTTTCCAGGCTGGCGCTGACTCTATCCCTATGCTTTTCGCTGGTGAGTATACAATACTAGATAACTTTCAGAGAGGTTTACTAACATGAAAGCCAGGCCGTGCTGTTGCTGGTCTTGCAGTTGGTATGTTGACCATGATTGTACCCATGTATATGTCTGAGGTGTCAAGCCCCGGCATTCGGGGTACTCTTGTTGTTCTGCAGCAACTCAGCATCACCCTCGGTATCCTCGTAAGCTACTGGCTCGAGTATGGAACCCAGTACATTGGCGGCCATCGATGCGCACCCGATATCCCGTACTCAGGCGGTACCTCCGACAAACGCACGTTCGACCCTCGATATGATGTCGGCCCCGACGGCTGCACAGGCCAATCTGAAGCGGCTTGGCGCGTTCCATTTGCCCTTCAGATCTTCCCTGCGCTTGTTCTGGGCATCGGCATGATCTTCTTCCCCGAATCCCCGCGCTTCTATCTCATGCGCCATAAGGAAGACAAGGCCCTTGCCGCTCTGGCTCAACTCCGTCAGGTTCATGTTGACTCAGAATCCATCAGAGCTGAGTATTTAGCCATCAAGACCGAGGTCCTGTTTGACGAGTCTGTATCGGCGGAGAAGTTTCCCGGGAAGAAGGGCATTTCCCTCTTCGCTGCTCAGCATGTGGCTCTTGTGTCTACGTGGCCCGCCTTCAAGCGTCTTGCCATTGGGTGCTGCATCATGTTTTTCCAGCAGTTTATGGGTTGCAATGCTATCATTTATTATGCCCCAACCATGTTTGCGCAATTGGGACTCTCTGGAAACACCTCTGGTCTTTTGGCGACTGGTGTATACGGTATTGTTAACACGCTTTCAACATTGCCCGCCCTCTTCTTGATCGACAAGCTCGGTCGTCGTCCGTTGCTCATGTGTGGTGCAGCGGGAACCTTCGTCTCTCTCGTCATTGTCGGTGGTATCATTGGAGGTTTCGGCTCGGGTCTTGCCGACAATAAGGCTGCTGGTTGGGTTGGTATCGTCTTCATCTACATCTACGACGTCAACTTCTCGTTTTCCTTCGCGCCTATCGGTTGGGTTCTGCCCTCTGAGATCTTCAACCTCGGCAATCGCTCCAAGGCTATGGCTATCACTACCAGCGCTACTTGGATGTGCAACTTCATTATCGGGCTTGTGACACCTGACATGCTGGCCAACCTTGGATGGGGTACCTACATCTTCTTTGCCGCATTTTGCCTTCTTGCCTTCCTCTTTACCTACTTCTTCGTACCTGAGACTCGTGGAAAGAGTCTGGAGGACATGGATCTCGTCTTTGGCGATACTGCATCCCATGAGGAAAAGACAAGGTTGATGGAGATTGCGTCTTCTATGGGCCTTACTGAAGCCATCCCTGGGCACAAGGTTGGTCTTGCTAAGGAAGACTCTACTACGGCGGAGCACTTTGCTTAAGTTCGAGACTTGCGTAGTTGCTACAGTCTCTGTAGGGATGGAGTGGTATGCTAGGCTGACAGTATACAGCTTTACTTCAACATTTGATAAGAAGAAATGCAATAATCATTCAGCATACTAGCAAATAACTTGCTAAAACTTGATGTCTATAGTCCTCCAGGAGTTGCTGCCACAGTGAACATCTCCTTGCATCTTGAAATGAGAGAACCAATCATCCTGATACGTGATATTGTACCCAGCGCTGGCATACACCTCGGATACAGCATTCGCAAAAATGTCCTGCTTGTCAATCACAGGACCCCAAGGCTTAGGTGCAAGGACCTTTTGGTCCGGCAAAACCAGACCATTGACAGTACCCGGCCAAAGAGCTAGAACCTGGCTAGCTGTATCAACAGCGCGTCGTTGCAACGAGTTCTTTGGGGTACCGGCCTCCACAATCGATTTGGCCTTGTATACGGGTCCCATAGCGCCTTTCATTGCGATACCGGTCTTGCCTGAGGCCTTTTGAGCTGTTTTGGATGTATCTTCCGCTGCATTTGAGTCTGATGGCTTTT
The DNA here is from genome assembly GCA_013186855.1 of Fusarium ramigenum. Lineage (NCBI taxonomy): Eukaryota > Fungi > Ascomycota > Sordariomycetes > Hypocreales > Nectriaceae > Fusarium > Fusarium ramigenum. The sequence continues at coordinate 72,895 of JAAOAT010000132.1, read as the reverse complement.
GGCCAGGACATAACCAGCTGTCCAACTCAGCATAGTAAAAGGGCATAGGAACTCGGAAGATGTCCTTTTCAGTGATTCCTGCCTCTCGTTTGAGGATGTTGAGGTTGGCTTCAATGCGCTGAGCTGAGCTCTTCTGGATGGCGTCAAAGTTCTTGAACTTGAGAGCCTCTTGGATAGTCTGTCTGGGAAGACACAACTCCTGCTTCTTCTCCTCCACTTGTAGGGAACGCGAAACAGCCTTGACACTTCCATGACCAGCCTTAGATGCCTTCTTCAGCAGATCAAGGCCCTTGAGCGGATCTGCGACCATGATAATCCATCCCCGCTCATTGTATGCAGGCAGGAACTGGAGGAACTCGTCAACATGGCCAACGTACAACCAGCTTGTGTCGAGAATAAGAGGGTCTTGAACCTCTTGGGCTCTAAGAAAGTCAACCATAAGAGGCGCTCTTCCGTCCCAAGCTCCCATGATCGTTCTGCCTTGAGGGAACGACTTTCCGTTGTACTTGTAGGGGGGGATAGTCTCCAGGTTTCCTGTGGAGTCGATAGTATCGCCGTCACCTGGGTGTTGAACTGCGCCGACCTTGTCGCTTCGGAGCTCATGGAACGCGTCGCGACCGGATCGACGGGAGCTCTGGACTGATCGAATCATGATTCGGATAGTAATTGGACCGTTCGGGCCAGGCATGCTAGAGTAGCCCGGCTCGAAAAAGTCTTGTGTCCAGATATCTTGGTTGTCGAAGAGGAAGATAGGGTGTTTGATACCAGAACTGGCGACGTTGCGCTTTATATCATCCACGAACTGCTGCTGCTGAGGGTTGGAGCCAGGTTCGTTCACGCCCGTTGAGAAGATGCGCTGAGCCACTTGCCCGTGGTGATGAGTCAATACAGGGGCAACTCGCACAGCGACAGTGTCGGTTGCTTTTGCCTTGCCGTCAGTGACTGTGAACTGTATCTTTGCATTGCCATCCCAGCCCTTGGGGCGGCGGACATCTCGGGCATCGATACCCAGTTCGAGGCCTGATGAAAGCTCCTTGGTCGTGAAGACGTAACTTGCTGATAGGTAAATCCACTTGTTGCCTTTCTTTGCGAAGATGCGGACCTTTGCTGCGGCTGTTTTATCAGTGACTTGGATAGATCCCTTGGCAGATGGGCTCAGTCCGGATATTGGAAGCGTTTTAAGCGGCGCAAGATATTTTGGGTTACGTTGGATATCGTCTGTCGCGTCGTTGCACAAGTCCAAGTAAGTCTCATTGCTCGGGATGATGTCGACGCTGGGTCCCCATTTCTTAGCACAACGACCGCCAGTATCGCCGATGTTCGGTAAAATTAAGGCGCCTCGATTGGCGGTCCATGAAGATTTGCCATCGAGGTCTTTCTTGTCGACTTTTCCGTCGCGGTTGGTATCTGCGAGGATGGTCACTTTGAGAGCATCGCATGTTGCGACTAACGCTATTGTGGTTGTCAGCAGGGATAATCTCAATCGAAAACTGCCTGTATACCTAGTGTCAAGACAGTCGGAAACTTCATTTTGACCTGATCCCTCCGAGATATTGAGGTGAAGAACCCAAGAGACGACTCACGGTTAAATGTTCCTCAACACATGTTATGCTTATTTATAGCAATTGACAGAACATCCTTCCATTGAACTCTAATCTCGGTAACATGACTGAAAGTCCACTTAGCGAGCTCGTATAAATCCTACACTCGTTTCTAGACCAGTCGATTGCCTGTGGTGGAGTAATGCCCCTTGCATTCCCGAGGATCCAAATATGGTGGCTCCTCTTTAGGCTGTTGTCAATGGTCAAAGCGTTTAGACCCCCTGACGCTTTCGTCGGCGGGCATACCGTCGATCTGATAATGGATTCAATTCTGGACCTCTTGAGGTCTACTTCACATGCTAGATATGTAACAAAGTGTTATGTAAGCTGCATCAGAGTTCTCCCAACTGACAAGGATGGTTGCGATCCATGCATTGGAGTAATGAAGTTCACAGCCCTTACTCGACCTTGCTCATTACCTCAGAATTCTAGATAAATTTTTATTGGTGAGGGCGAAATGCAATTTGAACAAGCACCACTGACTGTTTAAAGTCCCCGAAAGCAAATCATATTCTTGAAGCTATTGCAACGAATTCCCTCAATTGTATTGCTTTTGGCATCCCATACATAATGTGTTTGCTGTTTTCAGTTGCTATTCGAAGGCAGTCCAGGCTATGTCTTCTTCTATAAAGTGAACCAGGCCTGCCAGGTAAGCAATGCACCTGTCACGGGCGTATCTTGATGGATCGCGGGGCTCAGGTCGCGCAGTTGAGCTTAATTGATACCAGCAATATAGGATTCTTCGTCATTACAATTAGGCCACAAAGGGATACTCAATGCTTTGCATGGCTACATCGACGGTCTGTATAAAATAATGCATTATAGTGAATAGAACTCTAAGCTGGCTGTATAAAAGACATCCAAGTCACATGCCTCACAATCCCTCCTCCAGCGCCACTAAAGTAGCCATGCTCAAAGACCAGCCAGGATCTGGGGGAACAACTTCTCAGTAAAGTCCCAGAGAATAGGAGTGTAGTCAGGAGCCCAAGTGAGACCAGTCCAGAAAGTGTTACGCTGGCCCTGCAGAGCATAAATCTTGTTGTAAAAGCCACCCTCAAGCTCCTCAGAACAGACCTTGGGAACAGTCAAGCCGTGAGACGCAAATGCAAGAATATCAGGAGTGGTCACATCGTAAGTTCCAGCCTTGTCGATGTTGGTGAACACCTGCTTGATGAGATCCTTGGCCTTTTGAGCTGTCAGGCCAGCTGTGCCAAGGACACGAGTTGTCCAGAAGTCCTGCTGACCCGAGCGAGAGTAGGCATCGACAAAGTTACCTCGTGGAAGGTAGTAGTTGGTGGCGTTGTCAGCGGTGTTGGTAATGCCGCCGACGGTCTTGGGTAGGCCTGTCTTGCCGACGACGCCAACGTACAGTGTCTCCCAAGAGAACTTGGAGAAGAGCGACTTCTCCTTGGCATCGAGATCCCAAGTACCGACGTTGTCTGGGGATGGAGTTGCTGCAAAAAGGACCTTCTTGGCCTTGATGGTCTTCTTGCCAGAGGGTGTCTGCACGACGAGCTCTGAGCCCTGGGAGGTTCGCTTGCTCCAGGCAACGGTGCTTTCAAGAAGAACGTCGTCCTTGATCAAGTTGTAGACGTTGTCGTAGAGTGATAGGGTAGATCCTGTGGATGGATACTTGAATGAAGGACCAGTAAGACCAAATCCGAAGGCCGCAAGCTGAGGCTCTCCAACAACAGCCATGACATTCCAAGTTGGGGTGTGCGTTGCGTCAGAAAGCCAGATGAGAGTTCGCAGGACGGAAAGAGCACTTCCAAGCTGGTACTTCTCAAGAAACTCGCCAAAGGGAAGCAGGAGATCTTCGGGGACCTCTCCCTTCTTGAAGTAGCCGTTCTCGAACCAGGGTTGGTACTTGATGGCCAATGCAGCATATGTGGCCAGGGCGACAGTTGAGTTGATGGTGCCGAAGTCGGGATCAACCTTCTTTCCGGTGCTGAAATCAATGTCCTTGGTGGTGAGCAACCCCTCGGCGGCGCTGATCAGATTGGGGGAGACGAGTCCGACATTGAATCGCTTGAAGAAAGCTTTGGTAGTGTTTCGGTCAAGGTACGCCTGGACACCATAATTGATTGGTGTCGAGCTGCCTTTTGGCTTGTAAGCGTGGACATGGCCGCCCTAAGAGCGCGTCAGTAACAGTATTGTCTCTGTTTAGATAGAACTCACAAGTCTGTCGGCCTTCTCAATCACCACGACCTTCTTCTTGTAATCCTCTCGCAGCCTGACTGCAGCGTAAGCACCAGTTGCGCCACCGCCGACAATGGCGACATCGACCTCGATGGTTTCCTGCTTAGGCGATGCGAGAGCATGGCCTGTCAAGGCGAAGAAGGGAAGGAAATTATTTAACTTCATCTTGTCAATGAATCGAAGGTGAATGAGGAGTTCCGAGAGAAGACGGAGACGGAGGGGAGGAGGCTTAAGTACGTGTGGCTGATTGCTTACTGGTACCTCCTCCCTTGTGACACCAGCCTAGCCCAAAGTTTTTATTGCACGTCAGCATGAGCACAGCGAATCAGCAGGTCAATTGAATGATGCAGTGTGACCTTGTCATTTTAAAAATTCCGGCACGAACGCACGGGTGACTACGTAGTGCTTGTCGATCTGGAGGGATTTTCAGGGCGCCGTGGGAACTACCGACGTAGTATCCGGGACTTTCGGCGGTGCAACAGAGTTTAATTCAAGGTCTCATGCCATAAGTCAGCGCACGAACATAACCCGTATAATTTTATTTTAATATTTGAGAAAGTATAAATATGATATCATCGTGAATGTCTACGTAACGCGCTCCGAATTGAGAGGCTGTGCCTATCCGAGCGGCCGTAGGCTTTTCAAGAGCACGTATGCCGCAAAACCTCGGGTCCCACTTGGAGTGTTGAAGTGCCGTGGAATAATGGGCCAGCACTGACATCAAGGTCATTAGCTCATTAGCACAGGCTCTTGACCCCTGTTCCCTTCGGGGTAGTACCGGAACGCGACAGGAGAGATGACCATTAAAACGGTTTGGTGGTACGTGATGTCATTTGTCCCAATAATGGTGTTCTATATCCGTAAAGCTTATTGATTCTTTATATAAATTACTCAAGCCGATAAAAGCCTTTGCTTTCAACTTGCTTAATCTCAACAACCGTGTCGTTTCGCACGTGTATTCCCGCCGTGTCAAATTCCGGGCCAGAACCAGACTGTTCACTCGAGATCATGGTATGCACTCCTTCGTTCCGTTGCGAGTCACCAGAGTGATAATGCAGTCCGTTCTCAACATCGGCCAATTGATGCGTTGAGCTTGTTTCATCAGCGTCACGATCCTTGTTTGTCCGAATAAGTGTCGTGAGCTTGATAGCATTGCTGGGTCGGCTGATAGGCTGGCTGCTTTTCCCATACGAACTGAGGAAGCTGGACGGGAGAATATGGACAAAGACTGGACGGAGCAAAGGGAAGCATGCTGGTCATCTTGTTAGTGATTGAATCATATGACTAAAAAAACATGTACTGACCAGAGACAATAGCGATATTGACTTCAACAGATCCCAGAATGCAGAACATGGCATAGTCATGAGGCATCTGTGTTGTATTGTCGGGGTAGTTGACCAGCACAATGAGCACAAACATTGATGCGATGCATACACTGTATTGGATGTTAGTCGAACAATCCGGGTCGACTTAAATGATAGTATATGAGATCTTACATGGTACCGAGAAGGAATAGAGCACCGATTGCCAGTTTTTGGCCCGTCTTGAGTCTAAGTCTGAAGACTTCAATGATAGGCAAGACCAAGATGATGATGTCCATGATAAAATGGGTCGTGATGGTTCCCAAAAAAAACTGGTCGCTGTTGATATTACAGACCTTGTCCGTAATAGTATAGTCCCAAAGAGACTGGACAGGGACGCAACGGAATGTGAGCATGAAGGTTCGAAGGATAATCCAGATGACTACCATAACAAGCATGACCATAATGGGAATGCGAATGGATGAAATGCGAAACAAGCGCCAATACAGACATAAAATCGCGAGCTTGGAACAGGCGATTGATGATGCGTAGCAGAGGGAGTTGAAGTAGGCCAAAAATCGTGCTCGCTGTAGAATTGCCTCACGGTCATCGGTCGGCATTGAGTCGGGAATATTCACTCCGAGATATGCATGCAACGTCCCTGTTATGGCTGTAAGTCTTCTATCCATAGACAAGACGTGATTGTCACTGACATTCAACCATGATACCACAATATCCCGTCGCGAAGAGAAACGCCAGGATGGTGAAGTAATCGTCAAACCACCAGCTCATCTTGGTCATGCGCCGAGCGCAGACGCGAAGGACGAGGGACGTCAAGGCCGCGATCCATGGGATCGCAACACCAGCCCAAATATTAGGTTGGAGTCCAGCCATGGTGTGAGCACGCGCTGTTGCAGCGCCTATTCATAGAGATTGAGCAAAATAATGGGAAACAACAGTCGAAAAGTTTTGGTAACCCCAAGAATGGGGGCGACGCAGGACGGGATCTGCGTTTTGAATGGCAGCAGATGACGAGAGCTGAACCTGTCTGCAGAACAACTGACTCGCTCGAGCCAGCCATGATAGCTTTCCCCGGATACAACCATGCCGAAAGAAGCACCCTCTATCGTTATCTCGTTCTTAGCTCCAATAGATAACCCGGCCGCTGCAGATTACCCGCCAATTTTGAGTTTACGCTTGCTGGAGTAGTGGCCTTGCTACTGGCTGCAGCGTTCTGTTGGTGTCAAGCCTTGTTTGAGAGTCTGGACGGTTATCTGTTCGACAAATCATCTCGAAAAGAAGCAATCCTTCCTTGCTCTTGAACTGATAAAGAGCTGAAGCAAGCTTAGGCCGTCTAATTTCCACCCTCTTCAAAGAAGGGGGCTTTGCGCGTCGGTATTTGTGTCTTGACTCGCTGTCAAAGATCATGATTCTCGAAAGCCGGATTCAAGCCACAGCTGAGTCTGTTCTTTAATTCCGCTCCTGAGCCTTGGCATTTATCATGGATTTTGCAGAGACGAACCATTCCCGAAATGCAGAATTTACTCGGTGCCAGCATCACTAGCATCTTTTTGACAGTTTGCTTCGCTTAAATCTCTCAAGATCTGTCCCTTGCGCATTGACCTCGGATCATGAGACGGGGAGGGACGCTTGTAATGTACCTCTTCAATGCGCCTTATCATCTGAACTTTAGTGATCCCTGCTTTTGGGAACCTCCCCATGTAACCGAGGATTTGGTTTCGACTGCTCATTGGCGTTCGCTTCCATGTGCAACACTCCACACAGGGCTGAACAAAGCAATCTGGGAACAGGGAGTAAGGAATGAATCATGGCCAGATAAGCCTCAGCTTCTATTGCATGGTTTGGTGCCCTCGTACCTTAAAGTCATGCGAAGGCTAGGACAACACTGCCGACGCTTTTATGAGCTCTGAAACAGCCACTCAATGCCACAGCTAACCCACTGTGGCAATGCAGAGAACGCCAGTCTCAGGGCAAAGAGTCTGATTGACATCCGCAATTGCAACCTTGCGACCTTATTATGCATTCAAAACCATGGTACAGAGCATGATTCTTGTTCTCTGATGATAAGATTATCACCGCTTTGAAGCTCACAAATACAGAATCGGATACTAATATGAGGGAAAGGTCATTTACAGAAAGAAGCTGGTCCTACATTTTGCAATTCCGAAACATTCGCCTGCAAACGTTTTTACCATTCAGTCCCTTCCTCACGTATCGTACCCGACCTCCCGCGGTCTTAGTTCAATTGTGAATTTCTGTAATTAAGTAATGTCAGTAACCTCTGTAACGGGCAAAAGCTTATATCGGGAAAAGAATATCGTGTTGTCATTCATTATCTGTGTTTGCAGCCTAAAGCTTAACCTTAAAGGTCGCCGTCATCCATAGTAACCTCTGTAAGGGTTTCAATAGTCTCATAGTGTATGTGATTCTCTCACGGAAGTGTCAAGACTTGCCGAGTTGAATGGATTTTTAAGATCTCAAGCATGTCACCAGAAACACCAAAGTGGATTGTCATACGCTGAGAATCGATACGTATAAGCTACTGATTTAAGAATATCTATATTACTTTAAGCATCCAAGTGCTACTTCTCTACTATCTCATTTAACCTCTTTAAAAGATGATCAATGACTACCCGTACAGCTTTATCAGATGACTATGGTTCCAAGATGTTGAGTACCCTGGAGTGGGGCAAAAGTTTGAGAAAGTTGTGCCGAATCGGCACCGACTGGGGATAACCTCATAACGCCAGACGGAATTAATTGCACATATCGCCGAGTCCACTATGTCCCAAGTCCACTGGTCGTCCTGGAGTGTCGATCTCATAATTCCAAAAGACTATATAAGAGTCATATTCTGCCGCTGTTTGATCATACTCCAAGCTCAACTCTTATCACAACTCCAACACTTAGCAACTAGCTTTGATATCATCAACATGTCTACCACTACAATCGACGCTTCTTCCCCAAGCGCCTACGGGACCTCTGAAACCGCTCTTCTTCTCCTCGATTGGTACAGCCTGTTCATTGAGAAGGTTGCTGGCCCGGTTGCTGAGCCAGCTTTGAAGGTCGCAGTTGAGCTCCGAAACTGGGCCAAGGCTCACAACATCACCGTTGTTCACTGCCTCATCGATGCAAACGGCACTCCTTTCCCGGCATGCAAAGGCGTCGAGCGCTTCCAAGGCCTCTTGCAAGTCATGAAGAAACTGGAACAACCCGAACCAGCTGAACTTCGGGCCGATGACAAAGACGAGCTCACATTTCACCGGGTCCCGGGACATATCTCGGCGCTCAAATCCCCAGGATTGCTTGACTATCTGAAGAAGAAGGGCATCAAGTCTGTCGTTCTCTCCGGCCTGAGCACTTCTGGCTGTGTTTTGAGAACAGCGGTCACAGCGACGGATGCTGAATTTGCAACAACGGTCATCAGCGATGCTTGTGCTGATTCGGATGAGGAGCTTCACCGTGTTATCTTGGAGAAGATTATTCCTTCTAGGGGTCATGTAAAGAGTTCCGCAGAATTTCAGAAGGAATTTGGAGGGGCTCAGAATGTTTGAACTGGAGATCTGAGACTGGCGTGACCCGTGATAGGTTGAGGACGGGAGGAATCTCAACAAAACGGGACAAAGAGACCAGAAATCCTTCTATGAAAGCAATCTAATATTTCTGAGAACTAGATATGTCAATAAAATAAGCCGCATTCTATTTTTAGGATGTCACGGCAATTGTCAAAATGCGGTTATTGAACCGGCAGTGATGACATCCCGATGGCTCTTCTGGGCCGGGTTTAGCGTACCTTGTCTGTTATATCCGCTGGGTCGATGCTACTGGCTCAGGCTTTCCCCACAATTGAAACCCCAGCCGCCCCGAAGCGACTGGATCTGGAGATTTCTCAACCTCTTGCTCTTTATACCTAACGTCCACTTGGCTTCGGACTTCTACCCAGCTTGAACAGAGCTACAGCCAAGTCATTTTTACAAACTTGCTTTTGTGTTCAGCGAAAATCTGCATGGGTCCACCGCGCACGAACCCAAACGGATGTCACAATTGTCGGCGAAAAAGGTTCCGCTGTGATGGATCCGTCCCCTCTTGTCGCAAGTGCATATCATTGGGCAAGGAATGTCTTGGATATGGTACACTGTGGAGATGGACGGACTCTGTAGCCAGTCGTGGGAAGTTGTCAGGCAAACAGGTACCTCTACACGATCAAGATCATTCATCATCAAGTCAGACAGAAGCAGATGCAAGAGGACTGATTGCAACCAATGCCAGCCAGGGCATAAGCAGCAATTATGTTCCAAATCTGGACTTTGATGATAGTTTAAAACTTTGCGGCAACTTGACTGATCCTTTGTTCATCGACATGAGTTCAAGCGATCATTACTATTTATCGTACTGTTTGTCATCCCAATTTGATCTTCCTAAGCTCTTTGCTGACTATGAATGACCAGTTGCGAATGGCCTTTGTCCCCAGCTTGTAGCGATAGACTTACCAGGTCACAACCCATTCCCGAGATTGCTGCCTATGGGATTCTGCAGCCCCGTCCTGCAATACACGATGATCACTGCCGCAGCTCTACACATGTCCAATGTTCTGAGACCAGACACCGACATGTCGCCCATGACATCAAACCACGTCAGTAACTGGGATCCATCTCGAAGAGCTATGCTTGATGCATTGGCGGCCAAACAAAAAGCACTTTACCTTCTTCGCATGGCATTTGAAGACCTGGACACCCATGGGCGAGATATGGTATTGACAGCTGCTATGCTTCTTGTGACCGCGGATATGATAGACTCGGGAAAACATGGCTCCAAGGCACATCTCGACGGAATCGGCTGGTTGCTAAGCTATGCTCAGCCGGCTACCAGCGTGGGCGAGATGCTCAAGGACTTTGTCATATCGGATTGTTACATGTAAGCTTTGTTCCTGTTCCTTGAAACAGCGTGATACTAACTAATGTGTCAGCTTTTACGTATTTGCTTTGACCTTCATGGACCAGTTTCCACAGTCTTCTCTTGCTCTCAACACAACAATCGCGTCATCCGCTATTCACTATGCCGCCCGGAATAGCTTTATATGCTGCCCTGCTGAGATACTTCACATTCTGTGGTCCACTGCAATAATCTTACAGAGGCAGTCAGCCACTAGCGATGATATAGACGGAACGTCTGCGAAAGGTCTTAAATTATTCATGGATGCTATGACATTTAATGTCGAAACGTGGTCTCGGAATATCCAGCAAGTTCCTCTCGGTCGTCAGGTCACAGATATCTCAAGCCGGATACATACAGGATACACACATCAGATGGCGTGCTGTCTATATATCATGTACGCCATTCCTTCCATTAGAAGCTTGCTACCAGAAAGTACGGAACAAGATCTCGAGAACGGGCTCATCTTCCATCTCCGCTATATCACTGACGAGGACCCCAACTTCAAGACATCCTTTTGGCCAACATTCATTGCTGGAGCTCAAACAAGTGATCCTGGCCAACAAGCATGGATAATGGATAGAATGAAAAGACAGTCACGTCTGTTTCCATGGGGCTTTTTGTATACGGCAATGGAAACACTTGAGCTCATCTGGAGACAGCGGGCCAATGCTCCCGTTGGGCTGAACTGGTTGGAGATTCTAAGAACTCCCGAAGTTAGCTTTCTAATTGTGTAGGAGACATATGCCAAAGGCCTCAAATGATAATGTCTGTCCGGCATTAGTCACGAGCTCACTATGGTACGAATTGCTGTCCTTTGCAGCCTTCACTATTATTGATTTGTTGTCACCAGAGGCATGTTATGCATGTTCTCTATCAAACTGGTGTATAAAATAAGAAAGGTACATAGGAGTCTAAAATCTCTTTTAATAAAATCCACACATGGCAAAACTAGGCTACAGGCGACTTGAGATTGAGCGACCGCTCGCAACAGATTTCGCAGCCTCCTTTCCGGCCTTGGCTCCAAAAACAGCACCTGAAGTGAGGCCACTTCCACCAGGGTAGTTCGAGTAGAACAGACCTCCGACCATCTCTCCCGCAACATACACGTTTGGCACTGGACTACCAGTTGCGCCATGAATCAACTCAGCAGTTTGAGGATCAACCTTGACACCGCCAAATGTGAAAGTGACGCCACATGTGACCTTGACTGCTACATAAGGTCCCTTGTCCAGAGGCAAAGCCCAGTTAGACTTGGCCAAAGCGAGCTTCTTCGCAGAAGACTGGGTTGACAGTCCATCTCTGATCGCAGGATCCCACTTGACATTGGGGTTCTCGCGACGGTGAGCATAGACTGCTTCGTTGTACTCACGAACAGTGTCAACAAAGGCAGCCTTGTTTCGAAGACCGCGTTCTGCGCACTTGTCGGCCAGCTCCTCCAGAGTATTGGCAGTGATGCGCTCGACTCGTTCCTCGCGATACTCTTCTCCACGTAGCCAACCGCTTGTTCTGGAGTCCCAGACCTGGAAAGCGAGGTGCTCGGGTTGTTGGAGGATGGCCCGACCGAACTTGGCATAGGTGTAATTTCGAAGATCAACACCTTCATCAACAAATCGCTCGCCATCGACGTTGAGCATGAGGCCGAGGGGGTATCCTGACTTAGTGTACTCATTGGAAGCTACTCGATCGCCCGTGTTGGGGTTTGCATTGGCGTCCCAAGCAACAGAATGGCAGCCAGACCAATTGCCTACAGCTTGCGCGCCAAGTTGTTGGATGGCCAGACCCAGAACGTCACCGGTATTATAAGGTGTGCCTCGAACCATGGCCAAGTCCCAGCCAGGGCCAAGGAACTGACTTCGCATCTGAGGATTCGACTCGAAGCCGCCGGCAGCCAGGATCACAGCACCAGCGGTCAAGGTACGCTTGACACCATTGAGAGACACTTCGACGTCGTAGCCGTCATCGGAGGAGTGCTTCTTTAATCCCCTAAGGCCAGTTGACCATGAAACTCGGACATTGTGTCTCTTGATGGCGGCAAGATAGTCCTGAATGAGGCCCTTGCCTCCATCCTCGGTCTTGATACACATGCCTCCCCAGAACTTGATCCTCCCATCAACTTCATATGCTTGCCTGTTGAAGGAAAGTTGGAATCGTATTCCATTCGCAGCAAGCCACTTGATGGCAGCATTGGAGTTCTGAATCAGGCTCTTTGAGAGTTCAGGGTCGGAGCGTCCCATGCAGACTCTGTCCATGTCATTCTGGAAGTCTTTCTCGGTGTAAGGAGCAAGATCGATCTTCTCGGCTTGTTCCCGGGAGACATTGTTGACGATCGGGAGGACATCTTGAAGTCCGCCATGGGCAATTCGATAGGCGCCGGCGGTGAAATAAGAGTTTCCACCGACCCAGTTCTCGGGGCACTTGTCGATAAGAAGGACGCTTCCGGCGCCGTTCTGAGCTGCTGAGAGAGCTGCTGCAAAACCGGCGTTGCCACTGCCTACAACGAGGACATCGACTTGCTTTGGAAGAGCCATGATAATGTGAGGAGTGGCTTTTATAGGGAATTGGGGATAAATATAATATCAAAGAGATGGTTTGTAATTGTTGAGATCAAAAATTGTGAATTAAGCTGACTTGAAGAGTTTATATAATTGTTTCAATGCTTCAAGAGAATGATATTGTCGCGATTACGCCACTCAAGACGCGGGGACTCATGCTCCGACTCAACGGCCAAGCCACATCGAAGCTGCTTCCAATTGGTCTCGTTCTCGTGACATGTGGCTGATAGTGGAGAAGCAGAAAGACAGCCCGGAGACTGATTCTCCGAATGATGGCTCGGTTAACTCGGTAAAGACAAGACTCCACATTCCACACGGAGCTTTCTTCCCCGAACTTGAGGTGCTGCTTGAAGTAATTCTGCAACTCTCCGTCCATGATGGGCCCTCCTGCAACAATCTTATCATATCAATCATACCACTTTTACTCCACTCTTTTGTGAGACCCTGCATCATGTCTTCCCGGGACCATGACGTGATAATGGTCGCAGATGATGGACCCAGTCAACGACAACCCAAGTCGTTGGCAAAAGCATGTACGGCCTGTCGGACCAAGAAGATCCGCTGCGACGCTGCAAAGCCTGAATGTGGGAATTGTGTCAGTCAGAAACGCGAATGTATCTATCGACGAGAAACTCCTCGAAAAAGGTACGTCATGCTACATGGAGATGATAAGTCTAATGAATGACAGGCCTACGTTTTCACAGATTGGAAAATTGCAGCGAGACCTGGCAACTCTTAAAGTGTTCGTGTTGACTCTCAAGAGAAGCAGTCCGGAGGAGCGGGAGAGACTCCTGAATGAAGCTGTTGATGAAGATGGGTCTGTCAACTTACTAGACTCTACTGCTGACCCTGCTGAGGAAGCTTCATCACGAAAGGTCACAAGTCACCCTATTGATAGAGGTGCCACTACGCCAATAGTATCATCAGATGACGAGCTAAACATTGCCAACTTTATTTCCGTCGATGATGCTGGTACAACAAACAGCTTCGGTCCATCGTCAGCTCTCCACAATCCTGCAAGGAATGACAAGGTAACACCGTCATCCCGCCAATCTACAACAACAGAGCATGTCAAGAATGAACTAATAGCCAATGCCGCTTTGCAGCGTCACCTTGAGCACCGTCTTACCAGACACACAACCATTGCTGGGGAGCCAACAGAACTTGCGCTCCATCTGCTGAACTTGCACTGGGCTCGTCAACATCACACTTTTCTGCTGACATATCGGCCGGCTGTCATGCGAGACTTGGAGTGTTCCGGCCCATACTGCTCTACCTTCATGCTCAATGCCATATTCGCATGCTGCAGTAAGTTTTCTCCGCGATCTGACGTCAGAGACGATCCCGATGATGCATCGAGTGTTGGCCGTCGTTTCTTCAAGCGATGTGATGAGCTTCTCAGCAGTGAGTCTCTTCTCATAAGACCACATATCTCCACAATCGTTGGACTTGTTCTTCTGGGCTCGACGTATAATGCTCGTGGAGAGACGTCGAAAGGCTGGCTGTATACTGGATACGCCCTACGGATGGTTTATGATCTTGGCCTCCATCTTGACCCCAAGCAGACTACGGAAGATCCTGAAGAGATTGAGATCCGGCGACGGGTCTTCTGGGGCGCTTTTGTTTGCGATAAGCTACAAAGTCTTTATATGGGTCGTCCAGTGGCTATCAATCTGCGGGACTCACAAGTCTCTCGCGAATTCCTTGACTTGTACGAGGAAATGGAGCCATTTTATCCTTCGACCTTGGCTGCAGGCTCGTCATCCAGACTTGAAGAAAACATGGGCGACGCAATTCCGAGACATTCCGTTTCGACTTTCCAGCAACTATGTCTCCTCTCCAAGATAATGACAACGATCATCAATCGCTTCTATGTGGTTGGCGCCACGTTCTCAAATGCTCAGATCGATTTACAAAAGATTGAGCAGGCTTTGCAGCAGTGGCGAGACAAGCTACCGTCGGAGCTAGATTTCCAACCATGGTCGCCCACGAGCCCTGCGGTACAAACACCCAACATTATGGTTCTTCATAACGTCTATCACTCTCTCATCATTCTTGTCCATCGGCCATTTATCTCGGATGATCATCTCCGATCCACTGCCACGTCAGGACGGTCATGGGAGCAATGCACTGTGGCAGCAAGATGCATAACCAGCATAGTCTCAGTCTACAAGTCAACCTACGGGCTTAATGGTGCTCCTTACGTTCTCGCGTACACGGTGTATGTGGCGTGCACAATCCATGTCCGTAATGCAGCTTCTCAGAGCCAGACGCGTGATCATTTAGCAATGCTCAAGTCTAGTCTAGAGTGTCTGGATGAACTATGTACGGCTAACCCGGGTGTTGCAAAGCCTGCAAAGAGTATCAGGCGTTTGATAGAGGCGAACCGACTGAACCTATTGACAGGTATGTCCAAAATTCTGCATTATGGCCGCTTGTATGACATTAACTTCTCTGCAAAAGAAATTGCCCCTCATGAGCAAACCAATATGTCGTTCGACCTGGATACTATTCAGAGCACGTTTTCGGTTGCTGACTGGTCCAACGCTGGTTCCGATGTGTTCCAGATGGGAGATTTTGAGTACGGTCTCGCAATCGATCCCTTGTTTGGCTGGATTAATGTCTCAACCCCATCCCTGGATGAACCCTCGTCGGCTATCAGCAATACCCAGTTACTCCATCAGTTATGGCGGTAATTTCTAACCCTTTTTGTACTCGCTCGTGGAGACTCTATCACCAACGGCTTCATGAGCTCTGATAGGGCCGGCTATAGGGGCTTCTCGTACGACTACCTAACCAAACAAGGGATATATAAATGCACATGATTGGGGCGAAGTGAGTGGCCCGGATACCGAGGGCCACAATGGTGTTACAATTACCCAGATACCGGACTTTGCAGACATATCTCTTGGCCAGCGCCCCAATGTAGTCCTACTGGACGCTGGCATGAATGACATGGGCAATTAAAACGTTGCAGCAGGTGTTGCAAGCCGTCTGACCGATCTGGTTGGCAAGGCTATCATGGAGGGCCCTGAAGCTGCTAATATTGCAGCTGCAATTATGACTGGCAGGCTCAGAGAGGAAGCTGTGTCGTTCTGCAAAAAGATATGTTCTAGATTCGCAATCTCCACTTGTTAAGCTACTCAGTCTTCGAAACTTCAGTCGCACCATAGCTGGCACTGAGCCCCCGTCTATTCTGTCCACTGGAGTGATGATCGGGGATCTGAGTGGCTTCCACTTTCGATTACGGAAACCACACTCAAGCTCCAGCCTCGATTCATGGGGCCGGTGGCATGCTCCATCTATTGTTTGTGGCGTAATTTCTCGAGGCTTGTCCGGAACTGGAGACTTTGGGAAGGAAACGCGATATGAGAGGCCGGAGGGTAGGTAGAGAAGCGCAGATCAATCCACAGCTGAGCTCTGCGATGGACAAAGATGCTGTTGTAACGTTGGCCCAGGAGCAGTTCTCCGGCAGGTTCAGCACATGGATTCGGATACCAGATATTGCACAAGTACTACGCTTCGAATTAGAATGAATTAGTATGTTGCAGTACAGAGACCTACAAGAAGCCCAGGCAGAAAATAGCAACCAGAGCGTATCGTTGGCGAGATGGAATATTGAGTCTGATCAAGAAAGGCATAGGAAGTAGAATGATCAAAACATCTGTCGCGATATTCCCTGCAGCATTGATATACCATTGGGGGTTATTCGGCAAACATTTGCCACCAATACTCTTATCCCAAAAGGCCGCCATTGGCTGACAAAGGAATAGAACGACAAAGATCTGCGATATGCTCCAAGCCGAAACTATACCTATAGAAATTATCAGGATCTTCTTGGTGCCTTGTGTCGCAAAGGCTCGATAGTATTGTGCTAGAAAGGTCATTTTAATAGCGCTGATTGCGAAGTTATACAGAATAATCGAAATGTAGAGAACCTGACAGGCTTGTTAGCTCCCTGAATATTTAGAATCTTGGGTACAGACTTTCATGAAGCTGGATAGCTGCTCATTGGTAAGAGATGACATTTGTCTTCCGAAACCATAGTTGATTCCTGACCATACATTAGTTAACTACGATACGGGGACGCGGCAAATGAACTTACCCCACAGAATGTCAAAGGCACAGGCAAAGAATAGTATCTACATGCAGCTTAAGCAAGATGCTCTAAGACTGTGGCATTCTCAACTTACGAAGGAGGCAATAGCCCAGTAATCATCGACGCCAATATTTTTTATAATAATCGCACGTGTGTAGATACGGAGACTCACAACGACGAAGGTAAGGCATACCAGAGATATGATAATGCCTAGAGCCAACGGCACCCGCGTCGGTTCAGCTGACATGATTTGAGTTCAGCGTTACTTAAGTGTAGCTGGCTAAGACCAGTCAGTGATTATAATCGAACAATGGTGTCGCATTTCGGACAAGGTTGTATACTTATAGTTGATGAAGGGGTTTAAGTTTGGGCGTTCTTATAAAAGGTTAGATCAAATTCCATTGCGTCGTAAGATTAAATACAGGCTACCGTGAGCTAGAACATGTAGTGTGCTTTAGCCTCGACTTAACTTCCAAGGGTGTTTCGAGCCACCCATCCTTCGGGACCAGACCAGAGGATCTCGGAACATGCCATTGAGGCATTACCATCCAGCCCTCTGCGAAAGTTCATTCCAATATTCTACGCAGTTGGCAGACATGAATGCTAGCCCAATTCTGGGAGGTCCTCAACGTTACGACATACTCATAACCTTACTATCTATCGTGCACCTTGAGTGAAACGAGATTCTCACTTGGAAGTTGACAGGAGAGACCGGGGCAAGCCGCCGACTATGGCTTGTACAAGCTTTCATGCTGAGAACTGGGCATCGGGATTGGATACCAAGTGGAGGGTTAAGATACACGCTATCGAAATGGTCAGTGTTAGAGTTTCCCGGCCACAGTCTAGATGGCACTAGCGGCACGTGGCGTGCCGAAAAGTGAGGGACTTTGTCCAAAGCGAACCCAACAGTTTGGACGGGAATAACAAAGACTTGCGGGAGTCCCCGATTTCTGCGGCATGGTGACAATAACTACCGGTAAAAGCTATGGCTACGTGAATGGGAAAGGGAGAAGCAGTTCACAACCACAATTCTTTGACCGCGTTATTGTCAGACAAGACCAAGATAGTTCCATCACTGACTCTTGACGGTTAGCATATGCCTTGGTGCTTGACGAGTTATTTGATCAACGACTGTCTAACGGTAGACTGGTGCAAGTTGCAGGTGCCGAAGCGTCGGTGCTGGTGACGGCGATGGCGGTCTTGGCGGAGCAAATAGCGGCGAGCTGGACGGCGGCCATGTTACCCGTGGCGATGGCCAAGATCCAGTAGACCGCTACTTAAAGAAAGGTATGTTGTAGTTACTGTAGCCCAGTCATCTGGGCGTCAGCGGGTGTGTGAGTGTTCTTGCAAGCGCTGATACCTTGGGCGCTATAAACCTGAAGTTAATTGGGATTTTTCAGTGTGTTGGCTTAATATACCTCGTTGAGATGCAATAAGCCTTAAATATCAATCAATGCGATGAGTGCTTGGGAAATCCCGCGCATGAGCAACTTTGCCAACTGTGCTTTGTTCGAGTGGACTGCCAATCTCAAAACGATGTGTTGACTCATCTCAACCCCTCCAAAGGGACATCAGTAAAACTGAAACCTTGAACTTGTAAAGATATATATCTCTCACTTGGAACAAATGTTCATGTTAAGTCAGGAAGAGAAAGCTATTTATGTAATCATGTGAATTTTCTTCTGAGTTCAGAGGCTTGTCGGATGCGTATCAGGATTGACCAAAGAGGGCACAGCAACCTTCAGTGGGGTGACCAATGCAGAAGCTCCGGCGTTTTGGTGGCGGCGGCTTCTATCGTAACCTCGGGTCATTTTTGTGTGAATGCGGCAGCGACAGAGGGAGTTGCTTTTGGACTTAGTGCTCTCAGGCTCTGAAGATAGAAACTGCATGATGGGATTCCAAGAAATAAAAAGCAGTAATATTTCGACAAGGCCCGACAATATAGAGTAATAAGAGTAATAGGAGTAGCAAGATATAGACAGACGTGCCAGGACTGGGGGACCTTGAGCCTAGTTGCTGCTATGTTTATAATACTTAAGACGAATTGCAAAGCAAAGTCGCAGCGTCCTAAACGACTGATTGATTATATATAGACTGATGACCTTGACCACGGCTACACTGGTCAACACTACTAACACTGCCCACAGCTAAAGACCAAGCGCGGCCCGTCGTGGGTTGCCCATGTGTACGTAGTGTTGCCCAGTAGTTTGAACATACAAATGCTCGCGTCAACAGCGATTCACCTTCCTCTATAGCTCCTGAATCAGTATCTCACTGGCAGCCGATGTTCATGATCTAATGAACGAGTGTCCAATGTTTTATCTGGCAGCGAGTGTCTACTGTATTCTCTGACAGTGATAATGTCTATCCTTAGCTCAGAATCACTGTGGCAGCCGTACTGTACATTAACTTGACGTCCCTATAATTTTCTTTATTTTTTCTTCTTCTTAAAAATCAAGATACTACTCTCCTATTAATAATAACTTACCACCTTCTTATATTACTCTCTAAGTCTCTATAATAGCCACTAGATCTGCCTCCTCTTCTTCTCATTACAACTCACGCCATTATGTGTGTAACGATTATTCGCGTGTATTTCTGCCGTCGCTGCAGTAATGTTACCTCGGAGCCGTGGGAGGAAATTGAAAGGTGCGACCTTGCTAAGCAGAGCGGTGCTGTCCACCTAGAGCGCCCTGTTCGCTACGGCCCAAATGTGCCCACAACCTGGCACAACTGCCGTAAGTGCAGAGATGAATACTATATGTACGACTACTGTCGTCAGCAGGGAATACCTTACCCTACTCCTGACCCCCCCTTCACTAACCCTCCCTAGTAAGAGACTCAGTTCACTGATCAAGATGGAGTTATATTGAGGATAGGCAAAGACCTAATTGGGAGAACTACATCTACATGGGTTAAATACTGAAACCGTAAATCCCCTGTTATAAATAATAAAAGTCAAAAAGAGAAAATAAGCTCAGAGACAATTCAAGACTTGCATGATAGAGACAAGAGCCTGACTGTGACCCTGAGTCTGTGTTGTCTATCTTTTTCGCGACGAGTAACTGAACCTTGACTATTCGCGAGCGAAACCTGATATTTTAAATAAGACAAACTTGCCAGAGTAGCAACGAATCATGGAGACTGTAGGTATATGCGGATACGTACTAGAAAATAATAAATCTTCTACCCCTTTTTACTAAATGTAACAGTTCCAGGATTGCAAGCATTAACAGCACAAACACTGCAACTGCCTTTTCAGTATTGACTCCAACTGCTAAGTATACATGTCGACTTTCCACTAGGAATAAGCCAGCCAGCCATGCCAAGCATTCCTGACCCGCTCTGCCTTTGACACAGAGATGTACGCCGAATTGGCAAGTCTATCTTGTAGTTCCTTGAACTTGGCTGTAGGAGCCCCCTTGTCGAAAAGAATATCCAATTCCAAGTAAGAAAGCTTCTTTGTTTCAGGAAGCCGAAAATAGCACCATATAAGACAAAGGAAAGATGTAGCAGCATACACTAGACAAGACTTGCCACCCAGGTCCCATGCAGATGGGTTCAAAAGCTGAGGCGCAATAAAGTTATTCACGATAGTGAATATGTTATAAACAATCCTTGCAAGGGCAATGGTCTTGATCCGAAGCCTTGTTGATGGTATCTCGGCCACGATGACATAGCAAGCCGGACCAATGGACAT
Source organism: Fusarium ramigenum (assembly GCA_013186855.1). NCBI lineage: Eukaryota > Fungi > Ascomycota > Sordariomycetes > Hypocreales > Nectriaceae > Fusarium > Fusarium ramigenum. The sequence continues at coordinate 52,487 of JAAOAT010000132.1, read as the reverse complement.
ATTATAGGTAAAGGTCATCAGGATAATCAAGGACCCAAGCGCCCAGTTCAACGACGAGTGGTCGGCCAAGGCGATTGACAAGGTGCCGCCTGTAGTGAGAATGAGCAACGCAGCCACCAAGCCGGCCAAGTAAAGCTTTCGCCGTCCGATTGTAGAAAGCAATATCCACGATATCATGCCGCCTAAAATGCCGAGACCATACATTCCGGTAGCTAGAGTGAATGACTTGGAGGATTCAAATCCTGCTTGTTCTAGAAAGTATGGGGCATAGCCGGTTAAGGTAGCACCGCATAGAGCTTGGCAAGACCAGGTCATGCAGCACACTTCGGTCCGGCGGAGGTTGCAACCTCTGAAGAGATCTAGGAAGTTCGAACCACCATATCCTAGTTTCTTCTCCGTTGAATCGATATGCTTCATAATAGCGATTGTATCCTCGATGTCGATGTGTTTGTTGCTCGTGAGTCTCTGCAATGAATGTCGAGCTTCTGCTAGTCTCTCATGTCGGACTAACCACCCTATGGTTGACAAATAAGTAAAAGGAAAGAAGATGTGTCAAGTAGGGAGAGTCTTACAGGGACTTTCGGGGGCGAAGTAGATGAGGAACAGCAATGGGACCGCCCATGCCCATTGCAGGGCAAATGGCAGGCGATACGACCAATCTGACGTATTCTTGATAAGCGCCCGCAGTATTCCAGTACCCATGAGCTGGCCAATAAGCCAGCACATATTGACATTACTGAGGATAGCTGCACGGATGACTGAGGGTACCACTTCAGCAGCATAGGTCGCTGCTAAAGTTTGAATCACACCCCACGACAAGCCTGTGGAAGACCCGTTAGTTCTCAGATAATCGGGTGTGCATTCCGCGTGAGATTGATAGGCGAGCAGTAACTTACCACAGAGAGCTTGGGAGGCAAGTAATAGAGCGATGTTGTGTGCGAAGACAGCCGGGAATACTGCAAGACACATCCACAGAAGCGCGACGATCATCATCTTGCGGTATCCAATCGCATAGGAGATATAACCATGGGCAAGAAGGCCTATGATCTCGCAACCGACGGCAGCATTTTGAAGACCCATCTGCCACAAGGGCGAGATCTCATAGTCTTGCTCCCCCACAGCGTCAGTAAGCGGTAGCCTGGGTTCACCGTACCTACGCCTGAAGGACGGAAAAGCAAGGAAGCCGGAGATAAGTGACTTATCGTATGCCTCCATGACAACGGTAAGGAAGAGAAGAAAAGACCACATAATCGCCTTGGGGAAGTGTCGGCAGCAGCTGAGCAGAGTCATCTCTTTCTCGTTTGCTAAGCCGCGATGAATGCGTGCGCCGACACCGCCCGAGCTTGTCGATCGGCGGGGCAGCCATATTGGACTGTCAAGGGTGTTGGAGTAAACATGTGAGGGCTGACGGGCAAGATCTTCTGGGGCGGGTTCGTCGACACCTGACTCGTGATGAGAAGCAACTCCCTTGGAAGTCATGGATATGAGCACGACCTCATCTTTGCTAAGATTGGCATTTGACCCAAACATTGTTTCAGGGAACCGGGCAGCGGGGTATAAAGAGACAAAGATGCATTAGGGACAGGCTTGGACGTTACATGGTTTACCTCGTACTGGATGGAACACGCATTTTATTATATAACTCCTCTCAAACTTGGCAGGATTTTACTTTAGACCTGATACAGCCATTACTGGAAGCCACAGCTCATTTCCCCGGATTGATTCCCCCGGATTTCCCCTGACCTTTGCAGGAATCAGACAACGACTGGGCATCATATGTCTGGGGAAATCGAAGTAAGAGGCTTTATTGGAACGCTAGTCTTGCAGAAGTCTGTGATCTCCTTGATGCCGTTTGTGGCGGCGAGCTGAACAACCAACTTGGCTTGGTGCTGTTCCTTTTAGGTATAGTCGGTAGACTAATAAGCAACTGATTGTCAGTGGCTGGCCTGTCGGTCCGATAACTCGATTTTGCGTCCAGGGTAAGAATCCTCCAGTTCCTTGAGCCAACTGACCATTCGCTTCCTTTGTGATGGACCATTGGGTGCTCATCGCGGAATACATTAGACACTCTAATGCTATGAGTTTAGAAAGACTGTTTCCGCATATGCATCGGCTTTTCTTTTTGGCAAACTTGATGGAGAACAGCTTGCCACAGCAATCCAATGGGATCAGCACGGTTGAGCAATGCAGTCACGTAGCTCTTGCAACCATCACAACCCAGCGGTCCCCTGAACTAGTGGCTCAGTAAATAGAATGCAGCAGGTCATTTGACGTTAATACGAGGGTGGACGGCACAGGATTAAGTGGTTGCACTTTTACACGAATTACTGGAATTATGCTTAGCTTCTGCGATCCCCTAACTATGTCACACAGGTAATTATGTCCGGTTTCGAGAAATTTCGCAAGGAAGCATGAAGTTCAGATTGGGGACCTCTCAAATTTACTCCGTATCTATCATCAGCGGCTTTATCGCTCATTGTAGACCTCGGTGAGGATACGATCCTTCTTGGCAATATCTGCCACTCCAGTCCAGTCCTTGAAAACGCTGTCCATTTCCTCAAGAGACTTCCCGTTAGTCTCGGGCACACTAAACCAGACCCAGACGAAGGACAGAAGACAGAAGACGGCAAAGAAGACGTAGGCGCCGAAGCCTGTTTCGCGAACAAGAGGTGGCGTGATGAGGCCAATAATGAAGTTGTTGATCCAGTCTAACGAGGTTAGTGGCTTGGCGCTTGATAGAGAAGAGAAGCTTACTTGAACAGGTGGAGATTGCCACGCCCTTTGCCCTGAGAGATGATGGAAATACTTCTGCTGGCATAGCCCAAGGAACAGGGCCCCAAGAGGCACCAAAGGCAAGCATGTAAAATAGAAGAAAAGCGACGCTTGTCCAGCCTTCGGCAGTATGGCTGGGCCAATCATTTGAGAACCTGCCCACCAAGACAGCTATGATGAGATGCGGCACAAACATCAGGAAGCTGCCCCAAAGGAGGATGCCCCGGCGGCCGAAACGGTCCATTGTCCATAAGCTCGACAGAACACCAATCAACTGCGTCACGTTGAGGACGCCCGACATGATGAGTTGCATGTCAAAGTCGAGGCCCATAGTTCCGAACAGTGTTGGTGAATAATAGATAAGAGCGTTGATTCCTGTGAACTGCTGGAAGAACATAAGGCCTGCACCAACAAGAGTCCGACGCCTGCAGCCAGACTTGAAGCAATCTCCCCAGCTAACAAACTCAAGTCGCATCTTCCCAACCACATCTGTCCTTTGAGTGAGATCAGGGTGTCGTTCGCGGAGAACACTTGCTTGGAATCGGGCCTCGGCGATAATGTCCATCCATTCGCGTTGAACTCGTAGGTCGGATTCGGGAAGGGCGCGGAGCTTGGCGAGGCTGGACAAGGCTTCTGCCTCGCGATCTTTGGAAGCGAGCCATCGAGGGGAGTATGGTAGGAAAATAGCGCCGAATCCCAATAGCAGACCGGGGAGGATTTGGAGGAGGAACGGAAGCTGCCAAGACCAGTGGCTGGGAATTCCCTAATAGTGGATGAGCTAATGGCGGTGCGTGAGGAGTGGATGTTGGTTTACCTTTGTCCCGTAGGTTATCCAGAATGCAACAACAATACCTATAACAATCGACAATTCTTCGAAGACGAGTAAAGCACCCCGGATCTCCGGTGGAGAAATCTCTGCAATATAGAGAGGCACCACCATGGATAGTCTAACAGATGCATGGTCAACGTCAAGGCTCATGAAAAGTTAGATGAAATAAATGTTCAAGCTGAGCTTACTGTCCAATACCAATGCCACCGATAAAGCGCCCTACAACCAGCATGGCATAGTTAATAGCCGCGGTCTGGAGAGTAGACCCAATCGTGAACACCACAACAGCAACCATCAGGGAACGCTTCCTGGATATCCAGTCAGAGATCCAACCCTGGTTGATGGCACCTATAAATGCCCCGAGCGTGATCATGGCGGTCATGAGACCCTTTTTGAAGCCTGCGCCAGGAGCATCATCCGAGACTTCGGGGAATCGATCGAGGAAATGATCCATTACGAGCGTCACGGAAATGACGCCTTGATCATAGCCAAAGAGGAGGCCACCGATCGCCGAGAAGGCGGCGCAGGCAGCGACGTAGGGAGATGAGAAGAGACCGCGAAATCCTAATTTGTCAGCTATGTACTCGCAACGTCTGCCATCACAATCATGTTAAAGCCTAGCAGGGAATGTTAACTCACCGGAAGGACCATATGGTTCCAAAGAAGTGTTGATTCCAACGTGCTCCTCGGTAGTGGCACCGCACTCGTCAAGCTTGTCCTTGACTTGATCGACTTGCGTATCCATTTGGAGAAGTTGTTATAAGTAGATTCTGAATGTAGTTGAGGATGAATAATTTCTGGGGATATTCGAGAGCGAGATGCTGATCTATTATAGTCTAAATTCTCGGTCTACTCTGCGACTTACCATCTATCGTAGATAGCCAATTAATGATGGCGGGTTACTTTCCATCCACCGGTGACATGGATTAAACATGGGGTATTTCGCGGGGAAGCACGAGTCAAGTCTGGAGAGTTTTGGGGTAACGGTGGACCAAGTCTTCTTCCAACAAGCATCAGGAAATGGTCCGGCCTAGGCTCCATTATCGTATTAGGTTAGCCCTATACAGGTTAGAGCATCGGAGTTTTTCACCTTCAAACGCAAAAACGGAGCGCAGCCCCGACCGTTCGGCCTTTTTTGCCTTTGGAGCCAGGTCATATAATCGGGGCAACCTGCCCCTCAAGATGAGTTTGCACCAGACATCAATTCTGAAATTTGCTTTGAGAGAAAATGAACACAGCTACAGCATGTCTCGTAAGTCAAATGAAACATCGGTAACCATGCCGAATGCCACTTGCCACTCTGACCATCATTAGGCCTGCAAGAAACAGCATCTCAAATGCGTCTGGGGTCCACAAGTTGCTGGAGGAGGTACACAGACATGCCTTCGATGCGTTTCGATGGGCAAGGTTTGCGCCACAGCGCCCGTTTTTCGCTTCAAGCACTCAACTACGTATGTCCACCCCCAGACCTTTGCGTGTCATGGCGATGATGAGGAGGCTGAGATCCACCATAGGTCATCCCCAAATCAAGTTTGGGTCCCTTTCTCAAGACGATGTAAGTATCCCTGTTCATGTAGACTTCCACTTACGGGTCGCCAAGTACAATTCGTGGATGAGACGCATGATGTTGAAGGTTACTACCTATCAGAGTCGGAGAGCCAAAGCCACTGGCAGCAAGCTGATAGGAACACGCTTCAATCTCATAACGAACAACTAATAGATTCCGGGTCTAATGACTCTCCTGCGACTCAAATTCATACAGTTGAGATCGGTGGAGAGGATGGAGCCAGTGCAGTAAGCAAAGACAGTCGTCACAATTATGGCCCAATTCCGCAGGGTTCGACACTGGGACTGGCCAACGTAGGATCAGTACCCTACCCGTTGGTGGAGAACCATGAAGTCAGATTGATGCAATATTATTTGACTTACATGTGCACATGGGTACGCCATTCTATCTTCTGTCCAGGTCGACATGGGGTATTGATCTTTGGCAGTTCGACCTCTGCGATTCCAGACGCCACTTTGCCAACATTGTGCCCCCTCGAGCAGCGTCTTGTCCGACCCTCCTTAATGCTATTTTCGCCTTATCCTCCAGACATCTCAGCCTCAACGCACAATATGACCCTTACGCCTCCGATCGGTACCATCAAGCATGTCTCAGGCACTTGGCAACAATCTCAAACGACTCCTCCGCCCTGAACGACGACAATCTGCTCGCAGCGACTATCCTTCTACGGACTCTCGAGGAACTCGACGTTCCTCTTATCGGCACCGATCACGAAGGTCATCTTCTAGGAATACAGCTATTTATGAACACTTGTGACTCGACCACGACCCCCAGTAGCCTCCGCTTAGCCTCATTCTGGATTGGCATGAGACAGGAGGTAACGATGAGCTTTGCAAGTCAAAGGCCTGTAAAAATCAGGCTCGACCACGGATTCATGGACCGGTCTCTCTCCGAAGCCGATGATGATACGTGGGCAAATCGTATTATTGTCCACAGTGCAGATGTTATAAACTATTGTTTTGGTAATAACGGTCCCAACAGACACCACTATCAAGAACTAGTTGACTATGACCAAGCGTGGCTACGAGCTCGTCCAGTGTCCTGGCTGCCTGTTGCCTATAGTGCTTCTGACGAGACCTTGGGCGAAGCTTTTCCACACATCATTTATCTAAACCACGCCGTCGGTATGTTACAGCTTGTGACTAGAGGAGGTATGCTAATAAACATCAGTTATCGGTCAAGTCCATAGCATATTTGCTCGTATTCTCCTTATGTGCCATGATGACCGAGTACCACGAATTGGACCATCTGCTCAGCTAGCTCGGAAGCAAATTGACGTAGGTTGAGATGCACAATCCACCATAGCAGTGTATTCTGACTGATGTAGGACGATATCCGGACCCAAGTCCGAGAACTTTGCGGGATAGCTCTCTCAAATCCCTCCACAAGACCCGCCACCTTCACAGCCTGCATGGGAGTGACGGCATGTGGAGATCGATTTACCGAAAGACGAGACCAAGAGGCGTTATTGGATGTGTTGATGCTGACCCAGAATACTCATTCGTGGCCCACTGCATCAGCACAAGACCATTTAAAGAGAGCATGGGGCTGGGTGGATTCTTGATGCCGGAAAAGAACTTAGGCCATAGCTGTAATCAGTGTATGGAGTCAAATAGTCTCAAATACAGTGACTCAAGTGTCAGAAATTGAGCGATTTACATAGCAGTTTAATTTCCATACTATATAAATGTCTGAGTAGATGGGAACGCGACTGACCCTCAACATGTCTATGTAACCATAGTGTACACATATGCGGCGGTCTGAAATACTGTGGAGCTTCACTCGGAACGTTTATCCGCATGGTCTTTATCGGGGCAAATTACCCCGTATCAACAGAGAACTCAGGGTCAAAGCCTCCGAATGCTCTACTCCACCATGTCTTTTCGCGTCCAAGTACGCACAGGTAAGTGCCTTTCCCCCAGCATGAACAATTCAAGACAAGAGAATACAACTTTTGCCAAGTCCTGCCATCAACATGGAGACATTTATCGACTGTCAGGCTGTATATAATAAATGAGAAATCCGGGTCGGCAGTATTCTACTTCTTACCCTTCATTCACTTCATTCATTTTCTTCAATTCTTCACAACCTCCCTACACTCATACAATGGCACCTCGCAAACTCCATGTTGGTGTCGCTGGTCTCGGAAGAATGGGCAAGCGACATGCCCTTAACTTCCATCAGAATGTCCCGCGAGCTGTTCTAGTCGCGGTTACCAGCCCAGACGCTGCCGAGAGGGAATGGGCTGCCGAGAACCTCGCCCCTGACGGAGTAGCTGTATACGAGAGCTACTCTGACATGATAGCCCATGTGGGCTTGGATGCAGTTTGCGTCGCTTCTGCCACTGCTGTGCATGCTGAACAGACCAATGCCGCTATTGCCGCGGGCAAGCACGTATTGTGTGAGAAGCCGCTTGGCACAACGGTCGAGATTGTGAGTGTTTCCTTGTGACGGACTTCGCATTGTGCTGACAGTTTAGTCCCAATCTGTTGTTGACGCCGCTGCTACCCGCCCCGACCTCAAAGTCATGTGTGGCTTTTCCCGCCGTTTCGATGCTTCATACCGCGACGCCTACGAGAAAACAAAGTCAGGCTTGATCGGCCGCCCATCTGTTCTTAGGAGCCAGACGTGCGATGTGCTGGATCCTTCGGGCTTTTTCGTCGCATATGCTCAGTTCTCCGGTGGCATATTCGTTGATTGCAGTATTCATGATATTGACCTGGCTCTTTGGTTTTTTGGCCAAGAGTCCAAGGTTCGATCAGTCCACGCCGTAGGGATCACGGCCGTGGAACCAGATCTACGGCAGTACGATGATAGGGATAATGCTGTGGGCCTTGTCGAATTTTACGATGGGCGCATCGCATATTTGTATGCCTCGCGCATGATGGCTGCTGGTCAAGAGGATACGACAGAGATTATCGGGACAAAGGGTAAGCTGTCTGTGAACTTGATCCCGGTTGAGAACCACATTCGGATTTATGGACAAGAAGGCATCAGGCATGAGCTTCCTCAAAACTATTGGGGGCGATTCCAGGCAGCCTTCACAAGAGAAGCTATCGAATTTACCGAGTGCGTGCTCGATGACAAGCCAGTACCTGTTGAACTAGAATCAGCAGTAACGGCTGTGCGCATTGGCGCGGCTTTGCAACGGTCTATGATTATGGGGAATAAGATTCATTTTGACGAAGGCGGTAACGAGGTCAATAGAGCTCAATTATGATACTCTGGCTTTAGAGCAACTTTACTATACTAGAATTATCTCAGAATATCTTAGACACGCTTGGCCAGGTTCTGGAATGGCTATTTCTGTCTCTACTACAGCTTTGAGACATATTTCCCACGAGTCGCCTGAAACCTAGGGTCACCCATGACAAACTGACAAGTGGCCATCTGACTCATAAGCCGATCTCTTCTCAACCGCTCCATCACAACAGCCTCTCCAGCAAACATAACCTCCACATTACCATTATTCCATCGGGGTAAGAGAGTGATCTCCCCATGAGGGGGGATTCTACCAAGATACGGCTCTCTAAAGGCCTCACAAGAACCAAGCTCGGGACCCCAACTTGACAGCATAGCTACACTTGCTCGTGTATGGTCCGTCACAAGTGCATCGATGGGCCCTTTAGGTATCAGGCCCGGGTTGACAGGATGCGAATGGGCTATCTCGAGCATCTCTCGAAAGGTTTCCTCGCTCCAAGCATTATTGCTCTTGCGAATAGCCGTCGCTGCATGTGCCAGAGTTTTAGGGTCAGGTGAGATGAAGTCTCTGGTGCTTATAGACACGGGGAATAAATCCACGCAGGCAGGCATGTAATTGTTAGGTAGAGGAGGCGTCAACCGGCGACGAATGCTCCCAGCAAAGACAATCTTGCTAGTCTCGGGTAGAGGATCACGGCCTGATAATCCTGGAGCATATTTGGCGCCAAAGAGTCGGTTCCACGCGAAAGAGGTCAAGCAATCCGTGGAAGACACTTTTGATCCGTCGGGCAAGACCTCTTGGATCATGTGCTGAAGCTGCTTGATTGAGGACTTTGAAAAGGTCCAGACAGAACAAGACAGAGTGCGAAGTTCATCTTCTGTAAACCTCACCAGATCGTCATTTGTCAGACGTGCCTTGGTGAAGAGGTTTGATACTTTGTCCGCAACTTCTTCTGGAGATCGAGGGTTAAGCATGTCGAGATAGTGAAGCTTCGCTGCACGAGCTCCGAGCTTGTCTAGATCTTCCTCGATACTCACGTCAGGTGTCAAGAGGGAGCGATCTATCAGGTCCGCCGATATTTGCTGCGGGAGTTGAGGTACAGATTGACCATTGAGTCTGGCAGTTGCTATCGCACTCGTGTTCTGTGACCAAGACCTGAGAAAGTCCATAAACTGGACCAGGTCGCCTATCACGTGCGTGATCGACATGGTCAAGACGATACCGCCCTTCAAGACATTGAACTGAGGTGCAATTACAGGGTCGCCATCTTGGACGCAGGGAAAGTCCTCTGGTCGGAGCTTGGCAAGGCCATCTTCTTCGCCATCGCCAAACGGCCACCCGTTAGTCTTGAGCTCGGTGTAAGAAGGCACATCTGCATCGTGGCGATGATCTCGATACCAGAAGTTTGTGCCTGCACGCGGGGCCGGTCGAATCTCAATAGCGCAACGTCCAGTTTCGTCTTTCCTGATAACACCTGCGAGGTGTGGATGCTCGTAGATACATCGGGAGAGGCCTTGCTTACAGTCTTCATAGAGCTGTCGAGGGTCCGTTTTTGGTTTTAGTGGAAAGAAGTGTGTAGGTGAAGGATACACTGAAGCGGTGAGGTTGTCGAGGGCTGAGCACTTCACGGTGGATGGCTGTAGAGGGCCCGCTGGTTCGACCCATGAATCGGACATGGCTGATTCGTCGATTTTGTTTGCAGTCTGTGATTTGGTCAGGTTACTTCTGATTATTTGAAGAGATAAGTGAATAATCCCGGAGTAAATTGATTATCATTTTGTAGGATATCGGGCGAGCCACGTGAAAGCAATTACCCTTCTCCCTCAAATCCTGCTCTATGATATCAACCTGACTTTGACCTCCGTTTCAGCTTTATCATGACTACACCCTTATTATTTTCGCAATCTAAACTTAAGACAGTAAAGACCGCGAAAATGTTGAACGTACGATAAGAAGTAGATCATCTACCGTTTGGTGTTTTTTGCGTTACAATTGCAGGCCTCGGAATGATGTTTAAACCCTGCACAGCTGTGGCTCGGACCGCTCTTTTGTCACATCTCATTGCCGAATTATGTCTCAGCGATATCGTCTATCAGGTACAACAGATATAACATGCGCTCGGACCAAAAATGACGATCATGCCTCCCTTCGTATAAGGATCTGCAGCTAGGGGGGGGTTTTGCCCACAAGCTTTGTCGGAACGTGTCAGATAAACAAGACTCAAGCACCGTGCGACATATCGTCTCAATCATGTGTTGGTCAAAGCGTAATACGAAATCATTCGGATTCCTGCAAGTCTGGTAGTCTAGACTAGAGGAATGAAGATACCGTACCTACAATCTCGGCATCTAAAGAGTCTCAGACAATGTATCAGATCTCATATTGATTTATCTATCATCAGTCTGGCACATCCATGTGTTCTTTCCAGGCTCATTCTTCTTTCACATCCGCATTTCTCAAGCTTGACATCACTAAAGCAGCATCCTCGCCATGTCGACTGATATTCCATTCACTCCATCCGCCTACTTCACCTCTACTACTATTCAACCACAGCCAAGCGCACATGGAAAGATAGTCAAACTCTCAGCAATCGACCAAATCGCTCCGAGGGACTACATCTCATCATGTCTGTATTTTCCTGTGTCAAAGAATGCGGACAAGAGACATATCTTCCATCTATTTGAACGGGCCTTAGTCAACACGATCATCGACATCCCAGAACTTGCATGTTCCGTGCGACGGCCCACCGAAAACGATCGGGAAGAAGTTGAGCTTCTATTCGATAGCAACCAAGGCGCCAGACTTAACTACAAGGATTACACGGCACCCGAACTTCGGGCTTTATGGAGGTTCGGTACGTTCCACCAACTTCAGAGGGCTTATTTTCCCCTTGATATACCGCGACACATTATCTTCGGCACATCGGCAAAGCTAGTTCCGGGAGCCAGTATTCCAGCGCTGGTACTTCAGTGTAACTTCATCTCGGGGGGCCTTATACTCGGGACTTGTCTTCATGTAAGTCCACGTTACCTGCGCGATATAATTTTTGCTCCTTGTTACACAACCGGCTGCGATGCGACCTGTGCAACACAAGCCTCGTGGTCCGACCTTTTCTTTACAAACACTGACTGATATGCAGCATGTGGCGGGCGATGGCGTCTGCAACTTTATCTTGCACAAGACATTAGGCATGCACCTGGCTGCCATTACCAAAGGACTCGGCCTCCGAACCATGCCAATCACGCCTCTTGATCGAAGCTCGGTCGTTGAGGGTGAACAAGGCGTGACCCTGGAAGAATTTCCTGATTGGAAGCTCACAGAGACCTCTTCCACTTTCTTGAACCCAACAAACTACGAAGTTGCCGAGGTACAGTCGGTTGAACATGGCATATTCTTCATCTCTGCCGAGAACCTCTCGCTGCTCAAGAATCATGTCCTGAAAGGCGCTGTCAATACTAAGCTGAGCACGACTGAAGCTATCTGCGCTTTCCTCTGGCGCCATGTTGTCATGGCCAGGCAGATAGACCATCATCGATACCCAGAGGCAAAGCTATCAATCACTGTTGACGCGAGAGAACGAATGGAAAGTCCGCCACTCCCATCCAACTATTGGGGGAATTTTGCGGAACCAAACGCGGTCGCCAGAGCACCTGTTGCTCGTCTGCAGAATGGGCAAGATAGAAACGAGATCTATCTGGAGTTGGCAAGCTCTGTCAAACGAGCCATTGCTGCTGTTAACAACAAGGCAGTAAGGCGTCTCGTTGGACTGCTCAATCAGATGCCCAAAACTACTTCCTTGACCTGGAATGTCGACCGATACCCGGGACCGGACATGCTCATAGTCTGTCTTCAATCGCACAGATACAACGACATTTATTTCGGGCGTCATCTTGGGTATCCTTCTGCATTCCGCGTTACTGTCGGAGATACTGAGGGTAAACCTGACGGCCGTTGCATTATTCTGCCACCTCCACATAATGAAAGTCGGAGTCTGGAACTGATTCTGCAATACGATAGTGGCACTTTGGAAAGGCTTGAGAGTAACGCAGAGTTTAGCAAGTTCTTTATGCGCCGTAACTGATTTAATCAGAGACTACCGGGCTATAATACTCCTCTTTAACTAGTTTCTAAGCGTTCTAAGAATACTAATAGTTTCAAGTAGTAGTATAAATACATACATACTTAAAAGGTTTAGTTAGCTCTTTAAGTGAATGGGGGCGCCATTCAAGGCATCGATAGTAATGGACATGAGAGACATTGCTCAACTGCCAGCCAGACAAACTATCCGGTTCAGTCTTGGCTGTTCTCTTACTTAGATTTACATTAGCTTGAAGAGTGCCACGTAAGGACAAACAATCTCTGATAAGTATTGCATTCTCGGTGACAACGGGAGATTTCAATACAGGGCTTCGACTTGATCATAGAACGCTACTCATCGCGACTAGTTGTGACGATAACTGAATGGGAAACTCAGTGCGACCCATACGGGATGCATTGCGAGCATAATAATGAATTGACTAACCGCTAGTCAAACTGTAACAGCACATCTCCCTGCACAGCAAGTATAAAGCGGTAATTGTTTGTATTATATGCTTGTTACATTAAGGGGCAAATGAGCTAACATAAGCGTAGAAGCCTTCGACACAACTTGGCTCATCCAAAATCTTGGGCAAATATACAGCTTGCCACTCTGAATGGACTTCAATAGTCAGTTCGGCTTTGCAAAACTCCCAGTAGGCGGGGTACCAGCCCGATTGTTCCCAGTCAAGAATTGCCAGTATACGACAAGGCGATTCTTTAGACACCATTATGTTCACAGGGTTGAGATCCGCGTGCGTGAAGTGGATGGGACAATCGTCAGGTAACATCTGTCGATAAGGGTCTGTGATGCAGGTAGGATCAAGATCTGGATCATCGGCCGTGGCTGGCCATTTGAACATGTCCGACATACAGTCGTGGAATTCAGCCGCTGAAGAAAAAGGGCCAGTGGGTGGAAAGTTTGTGTTAGTAAAGACCATGTCTCTCACGGCCCCGCGGTTGATATTACCTAAACACCAATTAGGTCTGAGAGGATCCTTGAAGTGTGCAGGGGTGTCTACCGATGAACGGATCATCAGGTGCTTGGCGCAGATGAGACATTTTAGTGACCATCGATCTAAGCTGTTCACAGACGCCATCTTTTTCAATAGCGCTTAGAGTGTCCCAACGATCACGTAGAGTGATCCCATCAATGAATTCCATATAGAGGAATGTGACGCCGTTTTCCTGTGTCCAGCCGTAGACCTCTGGAACTGGGACTTCAGGCAGGAAGTGACGAACGGCCCAAAGACACTGTCCTTCCTCGATAATCGCGTTCAAGTTGTGGCTGTGTTTCACGACAAGTTTAAGCTCTTTGAACACGGCTGGCTGACGCAACATCATGCACTCGGCGCGTGGACGCTGAACATAATTGGGCCTGGCCAAGACTTCGGAAGGAGTTGGAAGCTTGGGTAGGTCCGGGCCACGGTTGAAAAAGGAGGATTCGTAGAATGTGACAGAGGAATCCTGCGGCAGGAGGTCAGGGATTAGATAGAAAGACATTGTCGGCCGTATATAAAAAGGCAACAGCCTAGCATTCGACGATTCGAGAGGGATGACGACTTGGCGAAGTTGTAAATAAAGTATTTGCAATGCGGGGAATTGGCCTTGGCTTCAGTGAGGCGGGGGGACTTCGGGTCCTCTATGGGCTTATCGACCAAGAACTAGTCAAGACATCATAACATTAAAATGCCAGTCAACTCTAGATCTACCTTTCTAGATGGCCTCATCGCAGGGTGTCGCTACAGGTGCTGGCCGTGAACGATGAGCAAGCCCAAGACCCATTTATGCGAGCTTCAGTTTGAGAAGAAATCCCTTACTTCCCTGAGAGCTTTTGGCGCAACTCTCTTGGCGCAATAGGAGAAACAGAGGAGACTTGGTGGGCTTTTGTTCTAATTTAATGGACACAAATGCAATTTAAGGAGTGAGGAGGGAGACAACGATTCGATGGGACCAACTTGGTCCACTTCCTTCAAGATAAGTACGCAGTATGTTATCGCACAATCTTGGTCAAATAGACGTCACGAAGTTGCCGGCGAGGCTCTCAGTGCATGCAAAGACTACGACAGAAAGTTTTCAACTTCCGAGAAGGAGCATTCAAGCTCCTGTCATGGAACAGAGTGGTTCGAGGCGCAGGCAGGTTCAGCTTCTGGGTGCGGAAGCTACGTCGTCTCGGATGCTTGACGGTGTTCGACGTCACCTTCTTGGCTTGGAACTGAAGAGCATCATCGGGATGAAGACTATGGATAGCCACGAGGCTTGAATTTGAGTCGCGGTGCTTTAAAAGTCAGTAAACACTTTGCTGAGGGCATCTGCGGGTCCAATCAATGAATCATGGGACTAGTCTCTCGGCTTATTCAAGCCTCCAGACCTTACATCCAAGACGTCGACAGGCTAGTATGGACAATCTGTAACGGTGACCCAGAGGCAGCATCTCGTAGTCTAGTCTTTGGCGATACCAAACGTCATGCCTGAGGACCTGCCTTGCGAATCCAAGGAATTTGAGAAAGGTGTGACGGTAGGAGCTTCGAACTTGAAGCAAGGTCTTGCCATGGGCAAGAAGAAGGCATTGATCACCAATGGGGATTACCGGCAGGCAATTCCAACAGGCTCTTGTCCCTCAATCGTCATGACTTTGCTCCAAGATAAGATGAAGTCGAAGGATGGTCTCAATTGACTCGCTCAAGATAATACGTTCGAGTGGAAGAAGTTGGTGTACTCGGTGTGGCATCGACGACGAGGCGACTTGACGTTGAGGCCTGCCTCAAAGGTGGTACAGCCTTCCTTGGTATCTCTCATGCTGATAGATTCGCGTCGTCCATTCGACATCAACAATGAATTGACGAAGGCGGGCAGAAGGCTTCAACGACGGAGTGTTCATCGGCGGTATGGGGTGTCCAGCTTCAGAAACGTCGCATCGAAAGAGTCAGATCCGAAACTCGCAACAGCAATCGCATATTGAGATCGGACGAAGGCATTTCTCAGGAGCCTGGCGCAGTTAGTACATGTAAGCTTGCCGAATTGAGGTCCGCATACTTGCAGACTGGAGAACTCGGAGTAGCACGCGTCCCATATGCGCGAGCTTGATCTCTATCTGGGCCAGTGTAGACAGCGATATTTCACCTGTATTTACTGATGAATTCGAGAAAGGCGAATCAATTCCACGTCGAAAGTGCACCTCAACATGTTGCTGGAGGAGGCAGTCAAGGGCGGGAGGGGCAGTCACTGGTGACTGAAGCGCTAAACGGAGCTGGCCGATGGCACTGGAATGCAAAGGCGTCATAATTTCAGGCTGCAACCGTCTCAACACCGTCCATCACGCTCTTTGATTGATCCCCAAGCTTTTACTTTTTTCGGTCGGCTTTTTGAGTTCACCAGTCTGTACGTACTGCCACTCCCATTTCCTCCCCACTCGAGCAGACCGACTTGCAATCGTGGCGTAAACAACACTGCTGAACGCATCCGCCCGCCTTGACCAAATTACAAGTGTTTCAAAGCTTCGACCAGGCCAAGAAGCAAGTACGTGTAGAGCCATGCCGGAAATCCAGCAAGTACCTCTGTTGGTGGCGGCGACAAGTGTGCATCGCCAGTCTGAGTCATGAAACTTTGGCGTAGTCCCTGCACCAATGGAAGCATTTGTGGATCTAAGCAGTATCAGAGGCTTGTAGAAGGTCAGCTGCGGAGAGGCAAAAGTGATGGATGATCTTTCCAGTCTAGGCCTCAGGGGGCAAGAAAACAACGAACCTTGATCTACAGTGTCAAAATAAACTTAGTAAAGAATACCCTAAGCTTTAATAAAATTTACCTAGTATTTTTATCACTTAGGGTCAAGGTTCTGGGTTTTCTTTCCTCCCCTAGCTAGGCTATCATTGCGTTACTGGCCTGCCTGGAGATCTCAGCAGACACGAGGCGTTCCTGCCACAGAGAAGGAGACTTGTTGCAACATTACCAGCCATGGTCAGACGCTCGTGTATTTCTGTTCGACAATTTCGGCAGCTATTTGTGCACAACACTTCAAAGGTAACACATCCATGAAGCCACGTGCGGTGTAATGAATGTGTTCACTGGATGCCCCATCCCGATAATCGACTGATCAATCCTGTGTTTTGCGAGGGGAACAAAATCAGGCTGGGGAACTGATAGCTGACCTTCTAAAACCCCTATCTCTGGCCTGGAGAGAAAGTGAAGTTCTCGTGCTAAGCCATGGTTCACGCCCTCCGTGGGCTTCCCTCCCGGAATTAACGCCTTGTCGGGGCCACGGGCGGGCACCCCGTTGTCAGCTGAATCGTAAGTTTACCAGGACATGGACTCTTGGCGATGTGCCGCCGCTTATGCCGTTTGCCAAATTCACTTATCGCTCAGCAAAGGCAGGGGTAGAACCAACTCACCGCACAGAACTCGCACGCCTTTTGACTGAGGCCTTCCACACTAGCCATAACGTGACAGTTAAGATCGACCCGCAGCAGATCTAAGCTGTATTCACCGGCTTCAACGTGTTCGTGTCGGTTAACTACCTGGTCCCGGTTCATGGCACGGAGACAACAACTGGCTTGTTCGAGATAACAACATATGAGGGTGTGTAGATACCATCCTGTCGACTGCAGCAGGTGTCTCCGACCCTTGCCCTCGCCCTCGCCCTCGCCCTCGCCCTCGCCAGGTATCCGATATCTGTCTTGACGCTCTGTCACATCTACCAGGCGCAAGGTCGCCCTTCCGCCCGTCGGTGTGCTGCCCCTGCATGCCATGTAATCTCTGGATCCCTGTCAAATCTTACATGGCCTTTACATAGCAGAGACTGTTTACACACTGTATCAAGCAGTATTTCGTATTCGTTCGGCTCCTACAGGTCGGGTGCATGTTTCTGGCCATCGTTTTACAACATTCTCTCAGGATGTGCCTGGAGTTTAGCTTACTAATCCCATCTAATCACTGCGCAGGAGCAAAGCGAACTACATGTATTGACAGCACGCTTAGCGAGACCGCTCACGAGACGCTTCACGGGATAGAGTGCTAGCAAAGCCTCTGTGAGATAAGCGGCTCAGGAAGTAAGCCAGCGCTTACAACCCTACCCTACCCTACCAGATTCCAACACCTGCACTAGAAACTCTTCCACTGTGGTCCCACCTGATCCCACCTGATTTTCTCCGCTTGCCTTTCGGATAGTTCCCTCATGAAACAGCAAAGATCCGCGGACATTTCATTGGCCTAGCAACAGTTACGCGTGATGTTTACCGGTCTCCGAGCCTATTAAACCTTCTGATGGTATCACACGAGCTTAAGATGTGGATATGTGGCGTACAAAGGCGCGCTGTCAAATCAACGAGATGAAACAGGCTAGATCATCTCGGAGAACCTTCTCCTCAACAAATCCCGTATTCTTTGTTTTCATTCAGGCTTGTTTCCATTTGGTCGCAAGAAGGAGTTACTCTATACTGCACTCCAGTAAACATGAGATCAAGTTACACGGCGAAAATGTGACAAGTCAAATGTCTAAGGTGTGTGTTCTTGTTTGAGAAGCCTCATTGGTGCTTCTTTCTTGTTTTTTGTTCCATCGGATTTTTTATCTCAGTAACACGTCGATGTTACAGTGGAGTTGAGGCTTGCGGTTGAGAGGTTAAACTAGCAGAGACAACTTGGATGCCATGGTGGATTAACTAACAAAATACACTTTTCTATACAAACAGCGAATAATAATTACTAGAGACAGTTTCCATCAACAATTAAACGGTAAAGAAAGCCCATTAGTCCCATTTCCATACAGTTACAGTGGTACACTTGTCAAGCTACCCTAAAGATTTTATTAGATATTAGGTTCAAGAAGGGCCCTGATCGCAGGGTTCTTATCCTTGATTCTATTCATCCGCGCCCTCAAGGCGCCCTCGCTTTTGGCTTCCCAAATCTCATTGTATTTGCTGTGGATACTCTTCCATTTCATGTCGTTCAGCCTACATTCCACAAGGAATATATCTGCAGGACGTAGATCCTCCAATTCTTCCGCTGCGCTTCTCATTCCTTTGGCCTCTGTGGTCAAAAGATAGTCTTCAGTTCGCGAGGGGGATGCGGGCTTCGAAGATTTGCCCGATGTCGAAGGAGGAATATGATCTTCGGGCTGAGTATCCTGAGGTTCGGAATCGATCAGCAGGTTGAGTGATGCATAATCCATTTGTGGATGGGAGCTGTGATAGTGTTTTGACCATTCCCCATAACAGAAGTTGACTGCCTCGCCGGGGGCACTGGCACTTTGATTGGGTTCGAATGCGGCTGGGGAGGATGTTGTAGGCTCCTCATCATGGTAAGATACAGAGTTGGGGGACGCATGTGTTGAAGAAGATTCATCAGGTGGTGACGGGTAAGGGCATGTGCAAGGTGCCCAGTGGTTAGCCTCGACGTTACAGTTCGGGCACTGGCATACTATATGCCAAGGGTCCATGGTGATGGGCTCGCAGCTGGGATACAGGAGGGTTGGGTGTAAAAGCGATATATCCTGAGGCCAAGCGCTTAAGACTGCAGGGAAGATGGTCATATGAAACCGGAGGCGAAGGACTATAACTGATGTCGGCCTAACGCAGCGATTTGCTCAAGCTGCCTTGGCCAAGGTCCCTCCTGTATTTATACCTAATCTGCTTATCTTCGCTTTTCTTTTTTTGAAAAAAAGAAAAATAGCTATTATCGCTTGGCCTTTCGAGTAACATCAGAATGGCGGCTGGCTGATGACAGTGTTTGGTTCCCTTGTCATCGTATCCATAGCCCATCGGCTAGACTGCTGAGTGACACGACGCTATCGAGCAAGGTTGGCACGCCAAGATTACCGGTGGCAGATTGACGCTAGCAGCCGCGAACCTTTCAGCAGATCCTTATGCACATCCATCTCTCTAGTCTGGTTATCTTACCTGTAATAATTGTTTGGAACATACTCCATAACTTCACTATACAATGACTCTCCTGGGTCGTCGGTGATTGACGCCACATTGTAGAGGCTGAGACATTCGGGGATTCCACTCTTCAAAAGCGTGTGCACTTGCTGCACATGTTAGTTGTAGCTGGGTGAGGGGGTTTGCCTATCAATTCTTCCTAGGCTCGAACACGCGTCTGCACGACGCAGGGGCGTACAGACGCAGGGGTTTCGAGCGAGTCGCTAATTCTTTGTGCCAGCCAATTCACAACAAGAATGCAGTCATGGAACAGGGTTGCCTTGAACTATTAAGGTGCAAGGAGCATTGAAATTAGTGCACCGGTTAGGAAACAAGGCTAACTAGCTGCAGCGCCAGGAGGCCCGTTCCTAGTGACTGTATTAACTCAAGATATTTGCCACGCCTCGTAGGTGACTTTTACCAAGATCAGGCTTGAATGTTATGATATTTATACTAGAACTTCAAGATTAGCAGGGCAAGGTATTCATAGGGCGAGGTTAGTATTGTGTATTAAGTTAATACGGCATTTAAGGGCTCTGCCCTCGCATCCCTTTATAGTTTTCACTTCCCTCCCTACTTCCCCTATGCTCTAGTTCCCCTTACACTACTCCATACTATCTTGGGTTAAGCCGCACTGGCTCTGGTAGCGTTGGAGACTACTGTACGGCTGATCTTCCGATCGCGGACTAGAGGCTTAAGGACAAAAGACGGTCTAGGGGCCACTCCACTTGAACAGCCTCAATAACCTGTTATCCTCATTTGGCCTTCACTACCCGCATATTTCGGTGGCTCCTTAATGGTACCTTGCGAGCGCTAGGGGTTGAGTCGTGGCGTATAGGCTCTTGAAAGAATAATCCAGTCCGTTTCAGGTTTTTGTCAGTAGGATTGTAGGATGTAGCTGCCCAGAATACCTGTCCGAGGATCTCGACATTAGCTGTAAGGACACTTTGTTTCTATCCAATGCTTACCTGAAGCATGGGGATATGCAGCTGCAATCTCAGCCAGGCTCACGCAGAGTAGTATATACCCGACCGCAGCAACGATGAAGCCAGAGAAGAAAAAGAACTCCATCCCAGACCGAGGATTATAATTTAGATATGCACCGACTGCTAGAGGTATGGTACTGATGTTGTATTGAATGCTAATTGCTGCGGTCACAGGGAAGCGAGGCTTCAGTTCAAAAACTGGGTACCCGGTACATGCTCAAGTTGAGGAGGAGAATTGTCCTTCTATGTAAGACAAGTCAATCTATATGTCTTTGGTTAAGTATATAATTAGATATCCATATCATCAGATTGAAGTAATCGTCAACAGGCTATGACCTGAATTAGTTACAAAAAAAGGTCAAGGTTCCGTCTCTGTGTATTGTGGTGGATGCTCATTTGCTGTCGCCTGCTCATAAGACGGTACTGTCGAACTTCCTTGACCATTGACAGCGTCCTCGAAGATCCGGGCTCGTAGCTGTTGCAGTTTCTCTCTTGCTTGTTTCAGGTCCTTACCCGCAGCATCCTTCTTTTCAGTCCATACGCTCTTCTTTTCCTCTGCCAATCGCAGCTCCTCGTCTACAATCGCGCCCGCCGCAGCTATACCCTCTGCCGTTGCTTTGATCTCCCGATGGAACAAGTAGTCAGTCACTGGTGTGTTGATCCAGTCGTCCAGTGTGCCAGCAGCGCTTTTCCCATCTGCGACCTTGGGCATGATGAACCCACCGACCTCAGAATCAAGCTCGTGAGCCAGAGCGAGGAATCGCGAAGCCTCTGCCAGACTAAGTCGGACCAGTCCCAGCTCCTCTCGCTCTTTCCGGTCAGCGACTGCGGAATTGAAGTGTTGATTAGCTCTTCTTCCAGCTCCGGGTTTCAAATCAAAGATATCCGATTCCGAAATTTTGAGCGCCTTTGCTGCACTTCCGGCGGCGAAGGTGACACGGGAGCGAGCCATTGTGATGTAATTAACCACTGAAGCCACTTGGCTGTATCGTTTCTGTATGGGATCAAATATCTGAGAAATGTCAATATTGTGCCCTAGAGAGAATGATAGGAAGCAATCCGGATTATTACCTGTTGAGCTGCTTCCATCTCTGCCTCGAGTATATCTTCTTCAGTATTATCTGGCGAAGGCCCGTCGAAGACAGCTGCATGAAGCTTATCCAGATCATTCAGGGCTTGCACGCGTTGCTCAATCATGTGTTCCAACTTCTCCCTTCGCTCCTTCATGTCATCCAGTTGGGCCTTGAGCTCTTTACGCGTCTTGTCCGCCTTAGCCTGCCACTCCAGCAACTCTACCACGTCATTCTCCTCCTTGGTGAGCTTCTCGCTATACTGCGAACCACCAAAGAACTTTCTTATATGGCTGTCTCGTAGATCTTCAAACTCCTTCTGTTCCGTTCTGAGACGAGCGGACAATTCGCTATATAAAGAATCTGCAT
This sequence comes from Fusarium ramigenum, assembly GCA_013186855.1. Classification (NCBI taxonomy): domain Eukaryota; kingdom Fungi; phylum Ascomycota; class Sordariomycetes; order Hypocreales; family Nectriaceae; genus Fusarium; species Fusarium ramigenum. The sequence goes on along the minus strand of JAAOAT010000132.1, from coordinate 30,704 downwards.
CATACCATATGTTTTTAAGGGCAGCAAGATCGAGTTTGACCTGGGTTAGAGTGGCTGCAGTATCTTCAGTTGCAGCAATAATCGAGAGTAGTCGCTCTCCTTCAGCTGCTGCCGCGCTGATCCGATCTTTGGGGGACTCATTTGTAGGTACCATGAAGAGCTACACTTTATGATTTTGTTGCGTGAAGTTTATTATGGATTGGACTACATTTGATGAACAAGCTGATTATGTTAACAGGACCTTTGACATAAATGCCTCATTTCAGCCGCACTACCCAAACTCAAAGCGGCTACGTAATTGAAGATCTTTAATAATCTTCAATGCGAGGGGTACTAACCCAGGTAAGAATGTCATTACGGTTCAGATATAACTACAGATCAAGTTATCACCTAGAGGAGAGCCAGGCGTTTGATTAACCAAGAGAAAAAAATCATTGTTCTGCAGTATTGTAATTTATCCAGCTTTCATGAAACATGGCCATGTCTTTCTTCTCTAGTCTACTCGAACAAATTCCGTTCCATCGTAGGGACTGATGATGCTAACGACTCTTGCATCCTCTAAATTGAAGATGAGCTCATCGGCCGTCCCAGAGAATCCAATATTCATCCAAGCCTGACTGTGATCAAACAGTCCTCCTTTTCCACCCTCAACAGCAGCACGGAGCGCTGGAGGGGCAAGTCCAGTGACCACGCGGAAAGCTGCAGAAAACTTACCCTTGACGCTGTATTGTGCGGCCAGAGAGCGTGAGTTGGAGTAGAGACCCATTGGGTAGAGGCGCGATGAAGTATCCTCAACTACGTCCTTTCCTTCGACGTACCACGACTTCAACTTTAATCCTGGCTCTCCTTTGGTGACTTCGATGGTCAAGTTTGTTGTCTCCGAGCCCTTGACGAAGAATGTGCCAGTGAGGTTCTTGTCGGCACTTTCTGCCGCAGCGTACTCAGCTGCTGTGATAAAGGTTGTTCCCGTAACGTCTCGAAGTGGCCAACGCGCAGGGGTGGCAGTGTCGCCCGCAATCAGAATTGAAAATCCGATGCCATGGTCTGGTGAGAGAGCGATGAAGCAGGTATAATCATCAGTGCCGCCAGCCTTGAGGTATAGGTCAGATACACGGGTGCGGTTGGAATCAGGGCCGGTGGGGATGGTGAGACGCGTGATTTCCCAGGGAGCTCCGACAAGCTCGACAAGAGTGCCGGTGCTGCTGCGAGGTTTCATCCACTCGCGAGTGGTGGAAGGTGAGAGGAGGTCAGAGTTGAGGATAGAGAGTCCTGCGAGTCGGAGGTCTTTTGCAGAGGAATATATGCCACCAGATCTTTTTTCCCGTTAGCGTATTTCAGCAAGAGGGCTTTGAATTCAGAGGCTTGACTTACCCAGCCACGATAGGGACATCGGTGCCCCAGGACTTAAGCCCACTCCGTGCAACAGCATCCAGATCTGTGCCATTAGGGACAACTGCAGAGGAAGAGTTCATCCCAAGTGGTTTAAAGATAATGTCTGCAATTGCGTCCTTGTACTCTTGGCCGGTGAGTCGCTCGAGAATCAGAGTCAGAACTCCAAAGCCAGCATCCGAATACAGTGCACTTCGCCAAGCGCCCATAGTTGGGACCTGTTTATCACGCATAAATTCCAGAAACGCTGGTCTTGTAAGTAAGTTTCACATATGCGATGGTACCATACTCACCCTCGCGATCGGCCCCGTCGGTGTCCGGCGTAAGGTACTCTGCCAGTCAAGTCAGCATTCAGTGCATCGTCCAAGGCATCCTCGTCCACTTACGTCCCGGGCCACTGGTGCCAGCCTGATGTGTCGCAAGTGCCCCCACAGTGATTTCACTCCAGTCAATTCTCTCCAGCGGGTTGCTAGACGAATTACCCAAGAGCTCGGGCAGGAAAATGGACACAGGATAGCTCAATGCCTCAATGCCAGCCTTGGCAATAATAGCATACACAGTGAAGACCTTTGTCACGCTGCCAGCTCTAAAGATTGTATCCTCAGTCAGGTTTCCTTTGTGAGAGTATCTTTGTAGGTATCGCCGACATGGAAGTAGCTGTAAACCGATTCATTGGTCGAAGCTGAAAAGACATCAACAGCGAAAATGAGGTCTGTTTTGTTTAAAGTCCTAGTATCGAAGAGTTCTTCAACCAAAGATGGGAACTTTTCCTTGGCTTCATTAAGGAAATCTGTCTTGGAAATGTCAAAGTTGGGGAGAAAAGAGGGACCAGCAAGAGGAACATCGTTTGAGAGTATGACGCTGGCTGTTGCAGAGCCAGCCAGGCCCATATAGGCCAAAGATCCAAAGCGCATATTGAGTAATATCTGGGAGTTTTAATGGCTCTTGAATAATCTTGTACGGCAAGTCTTGAACTCTTAAATACGTATTGGATTCTTCGCATTGCTGTGCCATATTGTCGCTAAGCTATTTGACATCATACCTGTCGTAAGGCTGAGAGCGGCACGTTGATACTGGAAAGAGTTTAGCCTCGTCGATCGTGCACGCGATGCAACAAGCCCGTAATTTGCCCAGCGATCCATCCATGCAGAAGAAGGTTTAGTTCCATTGTTTTGACAAGGAAAAGGATTTCATTTCCAGCATTTCCTTGCTTCTTTGGCTTCCTTCGCCTCGGCTGTGCAATTGATGCCAACGCATCACTGTCTGGCTACAAGATTTGATTGGACCGTAGACCCAGCTGAAGGTCGGCTGTCCTGATGACAAGGCTCGCGTACCTCTAAGGGGAATGGCAACCGGATTGACAGTTTAACCGATCTACCGGAGCGCAGCGTGTGTCTTGAAACGGTATTCTTTTCTGGCTGATGCCTACCAGTAAAGTCACATGAGGTATCCAATATAGATATCACACATTACCAGCTTAAATGTTCTTTATTATTAACCAAATAACCTGGGCTGAATTGCCTGCGATAAGGAAAGATATCTAAGGAGATAAGATAAGACAGAATGCAATATCAGGGATACCCTAAAGCCAGGTAATATTAATATTTATTTATATTTTCTGTTAATAAAATTTAACTATATTCTCCTTATAGTATAATACTACTAAATACAATAGCAGTGTAATTATAATTATATAAATTTTTATTTATTGCTTAAGTCTTGAAAGCTAAATAACCCATGTAAAGCAGAACTCACTGGCTCAATACGCTGTTCGTCCTCCGTGTAAATACTTCTGCTTGCAGCAAGAACCTTACTAAGTCAAGGGCCAACATCCAGCATATCCTCATCTACTATTAGCATGCTGCTGCACAACGGACCAACAAGCTTGACGTCCTGTGGGTGGCAAGCCCCTCATTCCTCCAGGCAATTTCCGACCGTTGGTGGGAATTTGTCTCCTGACAGTCAGTCTACGGATAACGGTCCTTATCAGAGCGCCCACTTTTGAGATCCAAGAGTGGGTTCGACTCATAAACCCCGCATTCAAGCCTATCCCAGTTAATGCAAGTTATGCTGACAATGCAAAGTTGGGGGTGATCCCGGAGGTCTCCGAATTTCCGGTCATGAACAGTAAGCAAGTGGCTTGGAGTTAAGGGCTTCGCTCTCACAGTGGGTTGCTTTTACCTTAATATCATGAATGTAGATGTATTTAGTCTTTTAGAAATTACATCTGGCATTATTTGCTTATTACCTCACTACATTGCAGACTGACTGATTAATCGAGATTGCAAGCAACCTGAACCTACAATACATCATGGCGAAGCTTGAGATTCCTATTATTGACTTCTCTGGTAAGCGACAACCGTCAATCCTTATTAGCTCCTCGTCTAAATGATTTAGGATTCTACTCAGAAGACCCAGCAGAGAAGCAAAAGGTTGTAGATCAGGTCCGCGAAAGCTGTTTGTATAACGGGTTTTTCCAGATCCTGGGACATTCTGTCCCTGTAGACAAGCAAGCCAAAGCCCTGCAATGCGCCAAAAAGCTCTTCAACCTTCCTCTGGAGGAGAAGGAAAAGGTCTCCAAGAACAACAATACCTGGAACCGTGGTTATGAGATGTTGAGGTCACAGATCCTTGAGGAGGGCACTCAGCCTGAACTCAAAGAGGGTTTCTACATCGGCGATGAAATTCCCAAGTCTCACCCCTATTTCGTTAATAAGAAACTCAACAGTGGCCCCAACCAGTGGCCTGAAGCCTTGGGAGACGACTTGGAGGACTTCAAGTACCAGACAATGGATTACTATAGGTCAACACTCAGACTTGCCTCTGATCTTATGCGAGTGCTAGCACTATCGCTTGATCTCAAGGAAGACTACTTCAGTACCTTCTTGGATGGCGCTGTTGCTACCATGAGGCTCCTCCACTATCCTTCTCAACCTAAGGATGCTGACGAGAAGCTTACTCGAGGAATCGGAGCCCATACCGATTTCGGCGCGATCACAATGCTTCTTCAGGATGATGTGGATGGGCTGCAAGTTTGGGATCAAAAGGACAACACCTGGATTGATGTAAGTCTCACTACTGCTCATTGTACATGGACTGAGATCTGACAATTCTTATCAGGTCCAACCAACCAAGGGGGCTTTCGTCGTCAACTTGGGCAACCTGATGGCTCGATGGACAAACGAGAAGTACAAGAGCAACGTCCATCGAGTCATCAACAAGACTGGTAAAGAGAGATACTCTATCCCTGTCTTTGTATCTGGTAACCCCGACTACGTTGTCGACTGTATCCCGACTTGCAAAGCACCCGGTGAGGAGGCCAAGTTCAAACCAGCGACTGTTGAGGAGATCGTCTCCGCATCTTATGCCGAGTCATACGGGAGAGCTCAGTTGTACAAGCAGGGCCTGGAGAAGAAAGCTGAGAGCAAGGTGGAAAGCACGCCTCTTCAGCAGGTTGCAGCTTGATGTATTGTTGTATCATTACTACATATATGTTGTTCTATGTCTTGACTGCTAAATGGTTTTTTTAGTCGATCTAGTCTAGTAATAGATTGTCAAATGCTGAAAATAATAAACGCTAGGCTAAAATACTCTCAGTTAATCCTGCTTGATCGACCTGAGCCACCAGTTCAATATTTAGTCCTTTACTGATCTGAAGCGGGAACTCAGTTTCAGCAATAGAAATTTCAGGACTTCGTCAATCAGGATTCCGTCTATTAATTCTTAGATAGGCATACTAGGGATACTTCCCATTGACTCAAACCGTTTTATAAGTAACCCCGTTTATCGTTTTAGACATACAATAGATAACTGATTGAACCTATCATAGCAGGGGTTATCCCGCCTATTACCCGCCAGTAATTGCATTTAATACGACACATCAAGAGAACCTGAACCGAATGATCAAGAGCCTTGTGTAGAAGAGTCCCCTCGTACGACATTGCCCGTGAGCTTCCCGGATAGATACGCGAGTAGTGGGTTGGCGATAAGGCGGAGGCCTCTAGGAGCAAGAAAATACAAGACCTAAGTTTAGGGTGAGAAAATAAACTCTATAAAACGTATCCTAAACTTATCCAAAATTTATACCAAGTTACCTAAGTCTTTTTGTTCAAGGTCCAGAGTTTTATTTCCTCCCCTAAGGAGGTAAGACAACTGTTGGGACAGCTCTTGATTATCTCCCATGCTATTCCCCACTTAGATAAAGCTTTCAGATGCGACGATCGTACACCAGGTGCCCCCATTTTCGATGGCAAGTTGCTGTAGCATGCCAAGTAAACGGTACCCTGAGATGCTATACCAGCCAATTAAGAAACATGTACTGGCTACGAACACTCTATGAAGCCCACTTTCAATGCGCTGGCTGGGATTGAGTCGTGTCCCCTCCGCAGAGATTAAAGATCATTGGCTTGCGAACCTTGGTATCGATTACAGATACCGTGTTGATACAGCCAGTAAACTGACTGGACAAAGGACGATACTCGCAAAATGATAAATAGCATGCGTCACCAGCAATTGAGGATTTCAGTCTTACACAATAACTATTGGGTTTAACTGACACAAACATTATCGCAATGGCTTCTGACGACAAGCATAAGCATCATGAGTCTCTGGCTTTTGACCAGGAAAATGGTTCCCAGATTGTTGTCGATGCAGCTGCTGAGCGATCTTACTGTCAGTTGCCGTCCATACGAAAAGTATCGGTAACACGTCCCATGCTAATATTTAGTAGTGCGCAAGATGGATGCATGGCTCCTTTCATACCTGAGCGTCATGTACTTTTTCAATGCTGTTGACAGAGTAAGTCTTGCCCCAGATACTGGTGACTCTTCTAACGGCACCAGAGTAACCTGGGAAATGCCGAGACAGATGGGATGAGCAAAGACCTCAACTTCAAGGGCGAAGAGTTCTCACTTTTAATTCTCCTCTTTTATGTTCCAAATGGTCTCTGCGATCTCCCACTTAACCTGCTTCTGAAGAGGTTCTCTGGTAGGGTCATGTTGCCGTCCCTCATGGTCGGCTGGGGTTCCATGGCCTTGTTACAAGCTGCCTGTAAGAATTTTGCAGGGATTTTGGCCATCCGTCTCTTGTTGGGGTAAGTTACTAAAGCCTCTGAATATTCAGTATGAGCTTGCCCTGACAGCCCACAGTGCTTTCGAAGCCGGCTTTTTTGCTGGTGCAGTCTTTTATCTGACTCTATTTTACCAGCGTGGCGAGCTTGGCTTTCGAATTGCGATATTCTTTGGTAGTGCGCTGCTTGCTAGCGCTTTCTCAGGTCTCATCTCGTTTGGCGTCTTTCAGATCAAGGTCTCTCACGTTCATGGTTGGATGTGGTTATTCATAATTGAAGGTAAGCCATGGCCAAAAAACAAAATCTGGAATATATCTTGTTGACCAGGGGGTTGCAGGTACAATGACTGTGATTTTGGGAATTCTCGCCTTTTGGTGGCTTCCTGCCGACCCTCAAAGTGCCTGGTTCCTGTCAGAAGAAGAGAAGCACGTTGCAAGACAAAGAGCTCTACGCGATGGAAGCGGGGTTATTGGTGAGGAGTTCAACCTCAAAGAATGCTTCAAGAGCTGGAACAGCTGGAAATTTGCCGTATGGTGTGTCATCAGCCTGACATACCCCGTCGCTTTCTCCACCACCTCCAACTTCCTGCCGCTTATTATTCGTCGTTTGGGATATAACACAGTAATCACAAACCTTCTGACTGTGCCTCCGAATGTTGCAGGATTCCTGGTTCTTCTCGCGGTTACTTGGAGCTCCGATCGCAACAGAGAAAGAACACTGCATATCGTTGGCAGTCTGTCCACAAGCCTCGTTGGCTTACTCATACTTGCTATCATTGATGCTGAAGCGCATATTGGAGTGGCTTACTTCGCCTGTTTTATGCTGTGTGCTGGGGCATATATCCCGAGTTGTCTAGTTCACAGCTGGCACAACAACAACAATCTCAGCGAGAACTCACGAGCAGCCACGACTGGTCTGCTCGTAGGTCTGGGTAACCTTGGTGGCATTCTATCCGCTGGAACCTTCAGAACAACTTATGCACCTCGCTATGCACCAACCCTTATTGGCACAGCGGCTTGCAATGTCACCTGCATTGTTTTCACATTGGGGTTGGGATTCTGGATGAAAAAGCAGAACCGTACCAAGAACGAGGCACAAGGTGTTGAACTAAAGGCTGAAGATGTTGCTACTTCAGAAATCACCCATGGTGAACAAGATCCACGTTGGAGGTACTTTGTGTGAATGGTGAAAGCTTCATGGTACAGAGAAAGAGCAAGAGATGAGTAGGTTGATTCTGATTGATGGATATACAGGAACACAAACGAAAGCAATGTTGCTTTCAGTTGAACCGGGAGCAGGCCAGGACCTTCAGCTGATTATATACCAAGGTCTAGAAGCGAATTCTGTGTCTTCACTATTGTATAAATACTTAGTATGTGAAGTAAGGTATTTAACTTGAGACTTACCAGTTTGATGTCGAGGAACAACGTCTAGCACCGCCAAACATAAGTACAAGGGGAACCAATGCCAGTACAGCTGGTCATGCCATTGATTCCATCTCCTGCATACGTCCCAGCCTTCCCATTGCAGATCTTAGCTGGGTTAGCCACACTGGTCGTGATCACGCAAACAGGGCCGATATCGCTGTTGGCGCATGATCCTGTGATGTTCCATATGGTGCACGTTGTCAGTGGTGCAAAGAGAGCGAGTACTGCAACAGTTCGCATAATGCTTGATAAGTTAAGGATTGATGGGAGTGTAGAGAAAATAGTATAAAGATGAGGAATAGGAAGATAATTATGTGGCGATATTGACTGTTAAATATGAATATTATGTTCAATATCTAAAGCTAAGAATTCTAAGCATATGTCATGCGACACTGAAACTCGCCCCGACCCTTGGATGAGAGTAAATCATCTCAAACTCGTATAAGTCCTTTGCCTGGATTATTTAAGCTTTACATGTACGTCCAGACTATTCAGTGTTCCTGACAAGGGAGTGATATATGGTTGCATTGTCTAAAATCTGGCTGGAAACTATGCCTAGAACAGACTAACTCTTAAACTGTTCTGACAAACGTAACAAGATCGCGATTTCGGGAAAGTTAATATTAAAAGAGGATTTGCTTTATCTTTAATAAGACATTTTAATATCTTCATTATACTAACAGACTGTTACTCTTACCGCCATGCCAGCGTCGTCAAGTTTTGCGGCAATGTCGAGCATGCAAGGTTTACCAGGCTTGTCACACGGCAACATCGGAAGTCATATCCAGGGGACTGGTCTAGAACAGTTAAGCCAGTGGCCGTAGTGCGCCACGAACTACATGCCTCAAACGTTCAAGCGCTGGCTAATAATAATAGAGTTTTGTATTTCTTTGCTTTTCCCTGTGCAATTCCAGAGGGGTTGGGATGATGACCTTACCACTTTGTGACACCTCCATCGACAAGAATATCAGAGCCCGTGCAATACCTGGTGGTTGGTCAGTATAATTGAGACTGAGACTCTGAGAGTTCAATGGACGGTGGCAATGACTCACGCGCTCGCATCACTGGCCAGGAAGACACATGCCCCCTTGATATCATCCGGTTCCGCGACCCGACGGTTCATGATCTCGTCCTTCCATCCCTCGATCAGATCCGGAAATGGCGCAGTCATGGCTGTCTTGACGTAGCCAGGGCTAATTGAGTTTACTCGGATCCCATGTTCTTGAAGCTCTGCAGCAATGGGCGCAACCATTGCTCTCACCGCACCCTTGGTACCGCAGTAGGCTGTCGACCTCTGAGATCGGATAGCCATATGTGAAGCAATACTGGCCACGAGGATAATACTTCCGCATTTGGTCTTGTTTCCGATCATAGCTTGAGCCGCGAGCTTTGCAGAGAAGTAAACACCTTTAGCATTGACGGCAAATAACTTGTCAAAGTCTTCCTCTTCTGTGTCGAGAAAATGCACATTCTTGTTGACCCCTGCGCAGGCGACCAGGATGTCTAGCCTGTTGTTGAAGTCTGAAGCCACAGCGGTGAAACCTTCTTTTAGACTCGACAACGTGGTTACATCCACAATGTAAGATTTGATCTGGACCCCGTAGCTAGAAATCAGCTGTTCGACTTCAGGAGCAGAGGGCTCAATCACGTCGAATATGGCAACGTCGGCACCAGCTTCAGCCAACCCCTGCGCAAACGCGAAACCGCAGCCTCGACCTCCCCCAGTAACAACGGCCAAGCGGCCAGCTAGCGAGAACTGCCAGAAAATGTTAGCATATGACATGGTAAAGTATTGGTCCCAAGTAACTGACCTTTGACATTTAAAACAAGGTGAAAGATATAATTGGTAGAGCTTAGAGGTAGTGCAATGTGTTAGAAGCGGGAATGATTTAACGCTTGCGATGTTCAGTGTAAGAACTCACATACATGTAAAACTACCTCCGAGAATCACGAGACTGGGAGTCTTTCTACGATAGAGTTCCAAAGTCTGGCGGCCCATCATACGACGGACTGCTATCCGATTCGACTCGTACGTAGTCTCGTACCAGAAATTGAGTTCAAGAATGGGGGTGGGGGTTGCAACGGCTCGCTTTCACTGACTCCACTTGTGATAACGACTGATAACGACTGATACTGATCAGGGGGTAAGTGGGGTATGTCCCATCTTCACAGTGCTGCTACACAAGAACCCCGCGTTTTTGGGAGCAACTGTCTCTAGGTTCAGGTTATATGACATTCGGCCTGACCGAGTTGTCAAAAGTTGACGTCAACAGTGCATTTTCGAGGCATATCACATTTATTTTCCAGAGACTTACTTTCAAAATGGGCAAGAAAAAGGTTTTGGTCTGGTAAGGATTGCACTCGACCAATGACCATGACCATTTTACTAACCAGGGTACTCCTAGCTACGGGGTGGATATCGATGCCGTGGCCGGTTGGCTGGGATCGTACGGAGGCGAAGACAGTACAAGCGACATTAGCAGAGGTCAGTAAAACGATGCGTGTTATGTTTTACATGCTGATTCTCCAGGGAACAGGTCTCTGGGCGGGAACAATCGGTACCCGACGCTTGTTGAAGCTATTTGAGAAGTACAACATCAAAGCCTCATGGTTCATCCCTGGACACAGCCTGGAAACATTTCCAGAAGAGTGTGCTATGGTTCGAGATGCCGGCCATGAGATTGGTGTAAGTGAAGTATCGTGTCAATAATCGCTATTCCACTAAGCGATATAGCTACATGGTTACAGCCACGAAAACCCCGTGGACATGACCTTTGAGCAGCAGAAAGACGTTCTGCACAAGACATGGAAGTTACTCACCGACTTCTGCGGAAAGCCACCCAAGGGGAGCGTGGCGCCTTGGTGGGAGACAAGTGAAGAAGGGACCGAGTTGATGCTTAGCTACGGAATCGAGTATGACCACTCAATGTCTCATCACGACTGCCAAGCATATTGGCTGCGGACAGGCGACTCATGGACCAAGATTGACTACTCCAAGAAGGCCGAGGAGTGGATGAAGCCACTGACAAAGGGAAAAGAAACGGGCATGGTCGAAATACCTGGCTCTTGGTATATAGACGATTTACCGCCCATGATGTTCATCAAGAACTCTCCAAACTCACATGGATGGGTCAACCCGAGGCAAGATTTACTAGAAGCCAACTGTTTGCTCAAACTAACACGATATGTAGAGATGTTGAAGACATTTGGAAAGATCACTTTGACTACTTCTACCGAGAATATGGTAAGCAAACAACAAAGCATAACGGAGGGAATCTTTGGGTTTACTGATACTCTACAGACGAATTTATCTTCCCAATGACTATCCACCCCGATGTCTCAGGTAGACCTCACGTTCTCCTGATGCACGAACGCATCATTGAGCACATCAACAAGCATGAAGGTGTCGAGTGGGTCACGATGGGAGAGGTCAGTAACAGCTTACCACTAATCCAATTGCGTTTAATCAAGTTCATACTGCTGACATTTACCAGATGAGCGATTACTTCAAGAGCAAGAATCCTGCACCAGAAGGCGCTCTAATGCCGGCAAGCCATGAGGAAGTGATGAAGAAGTTTCAAGAATCCACGTAGAAGTGATGAAGAAGTTTCAAGAATCCACGTAGAAGTGATGAAATCACAAGCTGTTAGCTAATCACCTACTTGTAGGACATCAAGTCGAGCAATAAGTTTAACTAGTCATCATCTTTTAGCTACTGTTATTTATGATCCTCAGCATCTAAATGAGTCTCTGCTGTAACAGCTTTTAAACAGAGCTAAGATAAAATCACATATCAGATTGAAATGCTAGTTTCTGTAGAATCTTTTTCGGTGAGTTTTGGTAGACAACTCGGCTTCCGCGGGTTCACGATGTAATGGGGCCGCCGAAAATAGGCGGACTTGGCAAGCCACTTTTCATACTGAAGTTGTCCCGATCCCGACTCCGCAACAAGTCCGCAAAATGAACTGATGAGCATACCAATAAATTGTAAAATATAAAACGCCAGCATCGTTAGCCTAGATATGTAGTATCAAATTGATACAACTTATTTTTTATCACATTATATACTCAAGCCTACATTATATCATGGCGGTCAAAGCGGCATTCATCGGAGCGTGCGGCGCTACTTTGCGGCATGTGCTAGCTTGGACATTGCTTGATGGTCATAAAGCAGCTGCTCGTGAGTTCAACGTGTCCCTACTCTTAACAGCCAAGCTAATTCGTCCTCCATAGTTGTTCGAGATGAGTTGAAACTTAAAAAGACCCTCTTGGATCTCGGCGTGTCTGAAGAGATCCAACAGTCACAACTTATCGTTGTCACAGGATCATCTCGCGATGTGTCCACAGTCCGCAGTCTTCTTCTCAACGACCCTGAGATCATCTTCAGTGGCATAACAAGCACTTGGAAACTCCGATTCAATCCGTTTCACCCAATTGCTATGGATGATGCTACTATCACTGGCGACTCCGCTGCTGCGGTGATACAGGCTTTGAAAGATCTTGTTTCTACGAACAGTATCTCGAACTCACCCATCTACGCTCCAATCTCATCAACCGGACATGGTTCTCGTCGCGACCAACCACTCAGTCTCATCCCGATTTACTGGTGGTTGCTGAAAGAGGCTCAGGCAGACACTGCAGCTCTTGAGCGTGTCACTCGTGAGGCCGCGACGCAGAAACAGTCATGTCTTGGTGGATATATCATGCTTCGACCACCATTGCTGACAGATGGGGAGATGAAAGGGACGACAAAGGTGAATACAGGGTGGATTTGGGAAGATGATGTTCTGAGGAAGAGTGACGAGCAAGAAGCCGGTATCAGAGTTGGATACACTATCAGCAGGATGGACTTGGCAAGATGGATGTTCGAAGAGCTTATCCAAGGGGATTTCCAGAGTTGGAATGGAAAGTCTGTAAATTTGGTATATTGAGATATTTATTAATTGATTCAGAGAACCTCAAGCTGATTGATAGCTACCTTTAGTTTTAACCCTCAATTATCATTAGTTCTCAGCAAGGGATGCTATATCCAGCCGTGACCTGAAGGAAGTAGTTCTACAGGCAAAGGCTATAAAGAATACTGAAACTTTACTGTTTGCTGGCATAAGGTTAGGGTTTTAAAAAAGGCTTTAGCGCCCAGGGCACAAAGGTAAAGGATACCAATAAACACATACGGGCAAAATACTCTCTGCCCTTGCTATTACCTAGGATCTTGCTTTTAGCTGAAAAGTTATGGCGTTGGGCGGAAAAGCTTGTCTGTCTGACGGCATCAGTCGATTGGAGATTCGGCAGTAACCAGGACTAGGTTTTCAGTTAAATAAAGCTTCACTGAATGAGTCATAAAGGTTTTGAACACAAAGTTGCTGTTTGCAATTGGCGACTCATTGGGTCCAAGGGTTTGAGTTCCATGGCAAGGTTAAAGGCCTTACTCACACTTTGAAAGTTAGTCCAAGTTGCATTTGAACGCGACACTCTAATTTCTTGCACTATTCACTATATGAAGTCCCGCTTCTGTCTACCCAAAACTCAGCTGCTGAGTTAATCACACCCTCATACATCATTCTCATTAATTTCACATCAGCCAGCACCCCTCTGCAGCCAGATCATCTGTTGAGGTAAGACACGTTAAGGGACAGAATGTATGTCTGTTCAAGCGTCCTGGAAAGGGCCCCGCTGCCCCGAGACGAAATCTTCTCTGAGATCCGTGGTCAACTAGAATCATACCATCGAAGAGATCTTTATATGCTGTCCGCCAGAAGAATCCTCCAACCCTGCCCATTGCACCCTGACGACTGCTCTCAACGTGAGCAGAGAAAGGTCGAGGATATATCGCCGAATCAATTGGAGGATTGTTGCAACAAGACGGTGCCGATATATATCGTGCCCGGCGCCAAGGGTTGTTTCCTACTCCACTGCGCATTGCATAATTGGCTTTACAAAAAATGGTATCGACCATACCGGAATGATATCGAGTACCACCAGTTCATTGCAAAGCTATTTTACCCTTGCAGACCCCCTCCCGATATGCCTACAGTATCACTGGTCACGCATGTAAACGACCTGCATGGGAAAATCTGCGACCGAGTAGCGACATACCAACAAGAGGTCGTGACTCTTCCCCCATGGTCCTCATCTGGGGGTCCCCACTTTCGAGATCAAGAGTTCTTGATCCTACAGCCACTCTTCAAGGCAGTAACAATCATTCTTTTCGAAGACAACTTCAACATTCGTGTAACAGATTTGGGAAAGTTGCCAGTACTCATCGCTTGGCTCAACTTCGAATCCATCAGTAATCATGTGACAAAGTTCATATCTGATACAGCAGTCCAGGTGCCTCTGCATATAGCCATTGACTTTATCGCCGCCCAGAATCAACTGGAAATTGCTGTCTCTGGCCCCCAGCCTGACCCTCTCAAGTCAACGCTGGGATTCCGAAACGGGCTATCTGTACATCTTGAAGGCTTGCCTCTTATTGTGAGCTCACTTGGCGGGGGAGAAGAACCAATTGAGGGGCCAAGCTCAACTTGGGTTGATACCACGATTCATACTGGGTGGCCCAGAGTCAACGCCTTTGATGATAAGCGGGTCTATCAGTGGGAAGAGAAGCGCGAGCGATGGAAAATGCTTCGGGAAGTAGCTGGTGTCAGCCTTGATTATGTCAGAATTCGCCGCCGAAAAAGCATATAATTGGGAGGCATATGGCGAATGCACTAGAGAAGGCGAGTATAGACATGTAAAAGAGATTGAATGCTGTAGATAGCATATAAAGGCCATGTTCCCTCGACCTAACTATACGTTTCCTGCCCTCGGTGCGTGCTCTGTTCTAACTTAAAACAGCGATTCTATGTTAAGAGTATTATAGCTGTAGTAGCTTCTTCAAAACGCGATCGATTACCTCCGCAGCCCCAAGCACTTTCTCCTCTTCGAGTTTCCGTCCGATTATCTGCAGTCCAACTGGGAGTTTCATTGCGGCCATCTCGTATTTGTCCTTGTTCCAGAGCCCCTGGTTCCACTCATCCTCGGGCCCTCTAGCAGGATACAAGAACGGCAAATTGACATCCCCTGACTGTATCGTTCCTCCAGGTATCACCATTGCAGTATAGTCAAGCACATTCCAGACCTTTGTATACCCAACCCAACCGCATCCGCCGTGTCTGACAGCGGTGTGCGGCATGACGGGCATGAGAATCACGTCAACCTTCCTACCAGTGGCAGACTGGATCGAGTTCCACTTCTCCAGGTACCCTTGCTGAAGATCCCACTTCTTCTTGTTGAGCTTCCAATATTCGTACACAGAAATTGCTTCGCCTTTATTGACAAGCCGCTTAACGTGAGGGATGAACGGTTCTCCAGCCCTTGATATATCTTGGCGGATATCTTCACCACCATCAGCGGTATAAAACATATCCTGCCGCAAGGTCAGTCACCCAGATCGCGAGTTGGACACCGGGAGCATCACCATAGTTCTAATACACTGCTCGTGGAGTTCGGTGTTCCACTCCACAATCTCATGTCCCTCTAGTCTCAAAGCCTCAACTGCATCTTGCAAGACTCGAGTTATCGGTGGATGCGGGCGAACAACTCCGTCATCCATCAGAACACCGATAGTAAGTGGGCGGCTGTGCATTTCTTCGTATAGATGGCCTCGCCATGGAAGTGAAGCACAGCGTGCATCATACTCCCACGGTTTTGACTCGATGAGGCTGCGCATGGCATGCTTGATCATACCCAGGTCTCGTGCCATCGGACCAACTGAAGATGGGACATGTTCCTGTCCCTCGGTGGAAACAGGGACGCCTTGGTAAGGTAGTCTCGAGCTCTGTTATTCAATCAGAGGGATATTCGTGATTTCAAGATTGAGAAAAACTCACACTCGGCTTCAATCCATAGATGCCCATCATATGGCTTGGAATGCGAATGCTTCCACCAATATCCGTGCCCCATCCAAGCATAGAGGCGCCGCAATAGATCAAAACAGCCTCTCCACCAGTAGAGCCACCTGGCGTGTAATTTTTATTCATGGGATTGGTGGTCAAGCCCCAGAGGGGGTTCTCCGTCTCACACCACTAAATTGCAGTAAGCCACGGCATTCAGCCTGGACTTTGATCAGTTCCTTACCATGATACTTTGAGGCAAGTTTGACTTTGCCAGAACGATAGCTCCCAGTGACTTTAGCATCTTGACCAGCACGGCATCCTTGGTAGCTGGGATGAAGGACCGTCCGACATAGCCTAGGGTGCTATCATAGCCTTTGATGTTAAATTGGTCCTTGAGAGTAACGACTGCTCCATGCAGAGGCCCCATTGGCTGTTTGTTATTGATCATGTAAGCATCAAGCTCTTCAGCTTGTCGCAAGGCATCTTCGAAAGCAACTTCCGTTAAACTAGAGTCCCCTTAGCTTTTGGTGTCCAAATTGATTGGGTTCGCAGTGCGCATCTTACCAGTTGGTCTATATTCAATTGATCGAGGTCAGAAGAATGGTGTCTCTCATTTTGACACTCAAAGCGACACACCTGTTGATGAACTCGGATCGCCCTATACAGAGATAATTAATTAATGGCACAGTACTTATACCAATTTCAATCACGTACCGTCCAATCAAACCTTGCACAACGATCTTGCATGTGAGCTGCCCGTCGGATATAAGGCTTAAAGTATGGGTTGTATCGGCAAGTTGGTTGATATCGATGTGTTGTAAGTCTCTATTACTCTCAAGTTCCAATAAAGCCTTGGATAAAATGTCACGCTGTTGTTGTTTCTTGCGCTCAACCGTTGACTGCCAAGGCTGAGGCTCAGGGTCAATCGAACCAGGCGCCATTGTACTAATTTGCCAGAGAATCCTGCAAGAAGCCACTGAAATCCTGTCGTCGCTATAACAACACGAGTCGTTTTCTTAACCCGGAAGAGAGAGGGGTGTCTTGATCTGCAGCACGACCCCATCCTTGGATATGCTTTGTCAACCCCGCGTCTATGCCGATAAAACAGGGGGGCTTAGTCGAGCCATAAGCCGAATCGCCGAGATAACGATGACCAAAGACGGTTGAGAATCGGAAGTGGGGGTGGACTGGGCGCTAGCTTACTCATGATAGAGCCCGATTGATCGAATGATGGTGTTGCTACATTGCCCTCAACGGATGAGACGACATTTGGCGGAAGACGCCGCAAGAAGTCTCTAGTTGTCTACTGTTAATAACCAACTTGATTGATATATCCAAGAGGTGAATGTGTTGATGAGATCAATTGCTACACTGTCAAACACCACCATCACTCAGAACAGTACCATTCAACATTACACTTCTAACACTTGCCCCACATGGCCATTCCGACAAACACAAATGGTCACGGCAACGGATATCACGATAGCGATGTCCAAGATGTCTGCGTTGTTGGAGCTGGCCCTTCGGGTCTCATGTTAAGGTGAGCTTCGTAATTTCTGTTTAACTCTATTCACACTAATAGTTTCTCTAGTGTTGTACTGGCAAAGCTTGGTCTCTCAGTCAAGGTCATCGATGAGAGGCCTGATCAGACAACCGTAGGTCGCGCTGATGGTATCCAACCAAAGACCATTGAGACGTTGCAGATGCTGCGCATTGGCGATGATCTTGTACAAACAGGAGTCAAGGTTCATGACATCTGCATGTGGCGGGGTTCGCCAACCGAAGGACTTCGCCGTACAGGACGTGAAGTCCACTATCCATCCTCAGTGGTAGATGTGCTTCACCCCTATATCCTTTTGTGTCATCAAGGCATGATGGAAGGTACATTTATCAACGACCTACGGAAAAGTGGTGTCGAGGTCACTCGAAGTCACATTTTTCGAGGAGTAACAAGCTCTCCGGATCATCTCGAGATCGAATGCGACAAAGATGGTGAAACACGGACAGCTATTCCGGCCAGATACTTAGTGGGCTGTGATGGTGCTCGCTCAGCAGTGCGGAACGCTATTCCTGGTGCTGGCTCTCAAGGAACTCCTCACAATTCTGTTTGGGGAGTTTTGGACGGAGAGTTGGACACTGACTTCCCTGACATCTGGAGCAAGACCGTCATATTCTCTGAGGAACACGGATCAGTCCTTCTCATTCCACGTGAACGGAACATGACCCGGCTTTACATCGAGATGAAGAGTTCAGTCACTTCGAAAGGCCTTGGTCAGAAGTTTGTCATGGAGCAAGCACGTCTCATCATGGCTCCATATACTGTCAACTGGACATCAGTGGAGTGGTTTGGCAACTACCAAGTATCCCAACGCTTCGCAACACGGTTCCTGGACCCGACTCAGCGGATATTCATAGCTGGAGACGCCAGTCACACACACAGCCCAAAAGCTGCACAGGGAATGAATACCAGTGTCCATGACTCTTGGAACTTGGGCTGGAAGCTCAACCTTGCTGCTCGTGGTTTTGCCAAGGATGGTATCCTTCTGCAATCGTACGAGCAGGAACGGAAGAAAATCGCGGAGGATCTTATCAACTTTGACTTTGAACACGCTAATGAGATTGCTGGAGGTGACTCCAAGAGGCTCGCTGAGAATTTCCGCAAGAACACACGCTTCATCTCGGGAGTGGGGGTCGAGTACGGCCCCAATGAGCTGAACAATCCTCTTGATGCCGCGCCGGGTGGCGATGCTAAACCTGGGTGCAATCTCCCGCAAGCCAAGGTCACACGCTACATAGACGCTTGCCCAGTCGACGTCCAGATCGATGTCCCTGTTCTTGGCCAGTTTCGAGTCTATGTAGTCGCCCCGAATCTCACAGGTCGTCAAGAGAGTGGCTTCATCAAAGGTTTTGATGAGTCTCTCTCAACATCAAACTCATTCGTGTTCCAGCTTGGCAAGTCAGCCCAGGATTCTTACCAGCAGAAGCCTCGTGCTAGTCGTGCCGATGATGTTTACGTGCGGCCAGAACGGTACACAGCAGTCAACCAGTTAATCACCTTTGCGCTTCTCAGTAAGTAACATCTTCTGCATCCCCACTGTATCACAGCAACTAACTCGCTGGAACCTTAAAGCCTCTACAGACAAGAATGAGTTTGAGCTCTCAGACTTACCTCCCACGTTTTCTAAGAGTAGGTGGACGGTGTATTTGGATGACGCGGCGCATCTAGATACCAAGCGAACTTCGTGTACAGAGAAGTGGCTTGGCTCTGTCGATAGTGGAGAGGTTTCAATCCTCGTGGTTAGGCCAGATGGGTATGTCGGTGCCATTCGGCGTATCAAGAATGCTAGTGTCGAGGAGGGTGCGGCGGCGGCGAGCTGGCTTGATTCGTACTTTGGGGGCTTTCTGCAGATCCCTTCTGTCTGAACTCGCGTTGTAATGAAAGCCCCTTGATGAAATACTGTATCAATTATCTTTAGATGTCAAGCAAGGTTGACGAGACATCACGCGTTAGAAACTCTTCATTCAAGTTTAGCCAATGTGCAACAATCATCAGCTCAGATTGAAATGTTATTTCACAAATTCTACGTGCTAGTCGTGTCGCTTTGGAGTGCCAAATATCCAATTGTCCAGCTCATATGCCCTGGCGTTGTATGAAGGAGATTAGTCAAACTCGCCACCCAAACAACGCCGTCGCCTCGTCTCTTCCAGGCCCAGACTCACTGATGTGTATCAGGTCACTCATTATTGGTCTCTGAAGTCCTCTATAGTATCAATGTGTCCGAGATTCACGAATGGACCAAACCGTGCCCATACATAGCCAGGTCTCGACCAGCGATAGCGGGCACCAATTATCTGATGAGATTAACCCCATTTATCCCAAATCTCATGGTTTAGACTTCAAACAACAGGTATAATCCGGGGAAAGTGGGGGTTTTGCTGTCAGCAGGGCGAGTTCGAACCGATAAGATAGGTAGATAGCGTAGCATACGCGTTGTCTTGGCCTGATCCTGCTGCTGGTCTAGCGGATGCCAAGGTTACGTCTGGGTTCAGGGTGTGCATTGACTCGGAGCAGCGATTAGTTATCTTGTCTGTCTATCTCTCTCTCAGGCCACAAAAGGAGAAACCTCGAACCTGTTCCTTGTCCCATGGGCGATAAATACAGGAGTCGACACCATTTAATGTCCCCAGTCCTCAACCTCTCATCTTCAACGTGCTCACTTCTTTCAATAAAAGATCATCATGGCTTCAAACAACGCAGAAGATATCGCCGAGAAGGCCACTGGAGCCAAGCTTCAACACGCTCCAAGTGCGACTTCCTACCGTCTCGGCGATCACAAACCTGTTGAGGACAGTGCTGTTCGCGACTTTTACGGGAGTGCTGTCAACGAGTCGTATCGGCTAAAGTCTGAGCTTGTTGCCCGCCATCTCTCCGAGATTGGTACTGGAAAGTGAGTATCTGACGGTCCATATGAGCAGTCACATCCGTGCTAACAGAGACCTCTTCTAGGTTTCAATGGATTCTCTTCGTCGTTAACGGTTGCGGTTGGATGGTCGATAACTTCTGGTCCCAAGGCATCACCGCCGTCCGTCCCCCGATCATGAACGAATTCGACGACATAACTAGAATCAGCTTCAGTTCAGTGGCTTACTACGTCGGACTGATTTTCGGGGCCTTCTTTTGGGGTACTGCAGCTGACGTTATTGGCCGCAAGCCTGCTTTCAACTCTACAATCTTCATCGGGGCAATCTTTGCTTGTGCAGTTGCTGGATCACAGGACTTCATCACATTTTGCTCTCTCTGGGCCGTGATTGGTACTGCAGCTGGAGGAAACGTCCCAGTTGACAGTATCGTGTTCCTTGAGTTTGTTCCCCAGAGCCATCAGTGGTTGCTTGTCACGCTGTCTGCATGGTGGAATCTTGGCCAGCTTATCGTGTCCCTTCTTTCATGGGTGTTCCTCGCCAACTTTGCTTGCAGCAGCCCTGAGGGTTGCCGCAGACAGGATAATATGGGATGGTAAGTAATTCACCCTGCAGACTTCTGGTGCATCGGACTAACAGGATGGCCTCTACAGGCGATATGTCATGATCACCCTCGGTGGTATTGCTCTTGTCCTTGCCTTGGTCCGACTCTTCGTCTTCAAAATTCCCGAGTCACCCAAGTATCTCCTCTCCAAGGGACGCGACGCAGAGGCTGTCGAGTCGGTAAACTACATCGCTCGGTATAACGGCAAGCCTGAGACCCTGACACTAGAGATGATGCAAGATATTGACCGCCAAATCTACTCGTCTGCGGTTGTCTCATCTACAGGCGAGCCTGTCCACGCCATTCCGGATCAGACCGAGAAGAAGCTCTCTATGAAGGACATCCTCAGGGAGAACTTCAAGGACTTCAACATGAGCAGTTATCGCTCGCTCTTCGCCGGCCGCAAGATGGCTCAGCACAGTGCAGTCACATTTCTGATTTGGCTTACTATTGGAATCGCCTATCCGCTGTACTTTGCCTTTATTACTTCTTATCTTGAGTCAAAGAAGGACTACACGGCTAGCTCATCGTTCAACCATACATACATGATTTACTGCATTGTCTCTGCTGTCGGAGTCCTCGGCCCCATTTCTGCAGGGTTCCTGGTAGAGACTCGATTTGGCCGCAGGTGGATGATGGCCATCTCCGCCGTTCTCACAGGCGTCTTTCTCTTTGCATACACAGCTGTTGGCACTGAAGCCGCCGACATTGGATTCCAGTGTGCTACAGCTATTCTTGGAAACTTTGGTAAGTCTCCCTTTTGTTCATTCTGCTATCTCACACACTAACATGTCTTGCAGAGTACGCCGTCATGTTTGCATTTACTCCTGAGTCTTTTCCTGGACCGGTACGAGGTACTGGTACAGGTATTGCAGCTACACTTCTCAGACTTGGTGGCCTCGTGGCATCTTTCATCTCTACTTATTCCGGGTTCTCAGTTGTTCCCATTTACGCAAGTGCAGCGCTTTGGATTGTGGTTGGCTTCTTCTGTATTGGTCTTCCTTATGAAACACATGGTCATGCATCTCTCTAGAGTCAGGAGAGTCAGAATAAGGTATTTAGTGTTACAATCACAGATTTTATATTATTAGTACTTGGAGATCGTCAATTAGTGTAACATCTATTTATACTATGCTCTATTACAATACAGCAGATGTTATCTGAACTTCTTATTTCTCTTTCTTCGCATTGCATAACTGTAACTCGTCACTCGCCCAACCTTTAACATTCAACCCCAATCTAGGCTAGTGATTCTAGATAAATATTAGAAATGTTGCTACCTCATTGGGTATCACAGCAATGGTCAGTGACTTCATCGAGTTACAACAGGCTTTCCACTGTTGTGTTTTCTTGCTCATCACCTCTAGACCAAAACTGAAAATCCACAATTATTACCCGGGAGTGATGAATAGATTGGGCTGGATCCATAAAAGCTGTGAAAGCAGCCTATCGGATGTCCTGTCCGCTCCGCGTCAATACTAATCCTTCTTAGTCCTAGCTGTCTTAGACTTTCCGATCCTGGTCACCCCACCCCCATTCTTGTTCTTCCCTGTCGTTCTGCGTCTTATCAGTGGCCAACAAGAATCATTACTGGTATTAACTCCTCGCATCTGCGAACCCACTTTCATTGTTCAAAGGTGGGGGATGGGGTACCGAGAGTCCATGCTAAGTTGCAACCAAAACAACAAAATGAACAAGGACAAAGTACATCGGCTACTAAAGCTTCACCATCCATAGCTACTTGATCTGTCAATTTCAAGCACAATCAGGCAACTTTCCAACAGCTCGAAGTTTCCTGAAAGTTTGTCACGTTCTGTCCCCTGATCTTTACCCGCTACGCCTACAAAGATGCCTATCGCAGTTACACCGCCAGCGGCACATGCCGCGCTGAAGGACACTGTTTTGTTCTCCCCTTTGAAGCTTGGCAAGCTGAGCTTGAAACATCGAATTGTGCAGGTACGCAGTGAAAGCCAATAATTAATCGGCAAAGAAGGACCTAACCATATCCTTCCAGGCACCCAACACGCGCATGAGAAGCGAATTCGAGTCCCGTGGAGTTTATGTCCCCGGCCCTCGCATGGTCAAGTACTACAGCGATCGCTCCAGTGACGGCGGTCTTCAGATTACTGAAGCGACCGACATTGCCCTGAACGCTAGTGCTTACCCTGGCGTCCCTGGCGTCTTTACCGACTCCCAACTACAGGGATGGAAGAAGGTAACGGACGCTGTCCATGCCAAGGGCGGCTTTATCTTTACTCAGCTATGGCATACAGGACGGGCGTCCTGTAGTGCGCAGCGAGGTGGTGAGAGGGCAGTGTCTTCCGGGGATCAGCCTATGCCGGGTACATATCTGGATGGCACTGATACCAAGGATGACCCCCCTCGAGCCCTGACAGTGGATGAGATTCACAGCATTACTGCTGAATGGGCAGCTGCCGCCAAGCGAGCTGTTGAAGTCGCTGGGTTCGATGGTATTGAGATTCATGGCATGTACACACGCAAAATCTCCACTTGTGCCTCTTGCTAACTGTTGGGGTCAGGTGCCAATGGTTATCTCCTTGAGCAGTTCCTTCATGATAACATCAACAACCGAACTGACGAGTATGGCGGCTCCGTTGAAAACAGATGCAGATTCCTGCTTGAGGTTCTTACTGCATGTTGTGATGCTATTGGTGCCGACAAGGTCGGTCTTCGACTTTCGCCTTACAACTACTTCCAGGGCACGAAGGACAGTGATCCCAACGCTCATTGGTCATACCTCTGCGGCCAGATCGCCAGTCTGCCAGACAACCAGAAGCCTGTTTACGTCCACATGTAAGTCACATACTACCGTTGAAACCACGTCGAATTGACTGACGATGATTAGGATTGAGCCCCGTTTCGACGAGGTTCTCGATGAGCAACAAAAGCTCGCTGCACTTGCCACCGGTAATAGTAAAGATGGTACTGCTGTCGAAGTTGGAAAGCAGGCAAACTCGCTCAACATATTCCGCAACATTCTTCAGCCTTCTGGAATTCTATTCCTGGCCTGCGGAAACTTCAACCGAGACAATGCTCCCACCAAGATCAAGAGTCAAGAGGCTGACTTGGTCGCCATGGGCCGACACTTTATTGCCAATCCTGACTTGGCTGAGAGATTGCAGAATGGCTGGCCTCTTAATGCATATGACCGCAGCACATTTTACGGCGCCGATCCTCCGGAGAAGGGCTACAATGACTATCCTTTCTACAGCCCCTCACAAGAGGTGAAGAGTGAAGCATAGAGTGGGAGATGTGTGGTGGAGGTCGATTCTATAGACTATATATTGGCGTGGGTAGCTTAGCTGCCACGGACTAAACAGGTATTCAAATGAAATTTGGCTCCAACAGTGAGAAATAAATGTCATCTGTTAAAAGCTGTCACCAACTATGAAGCCACTTGACTATTTACATTTTTCGCATTTGTTTTATTTTACTTGTCGTTTCAACTATCTCCAGTTCCAATCTTGCATCCCTCACTATCAATAGGTAGTGCAGGCGTATCTAGACTATGTAGTTAACTGCCGCCCATAAGGTTAAGTAAGCATTGATAACTAGAATCTTCTTGTGCCCCCGGGCCAAGAATGCTCGATCTTCCCATGGATAACTCTGCAAGGACTTCAAGGAACTTAGAATGTCTTTGCTTCCATTACAGGAAAGCTGAGAATTCTGAAGCCAATACGGCAGAAATTCTTGAACAGTTCTTAGACAATGCATGCAACGTTCATAAATGCTTTATTGACTGACCAACAATACCTCAGCTAGACATACTGCATTGCTTATAGTTAGAGACTTGCTCTTAGTGAGCCGCCACTGGCTTCAGACTCGAGCTGCGAGAACTTTTCATCAACATCCTTCCACATATCATACGTCAACAACCACCGTCCGACTCCATGATATCTCCAAGGAAATGGATCCTCTCCTGTCTCCGAAGACTGCGGGATGATTGGGTTATCGCCACTGAGCCACTCCTCATCCCACTTTCCGTAATGTCTGAATCGTTCATCTCGCAGTCTCTGCTCTTCACCATCAGGAAGGTGATATATCCACTGGTTATATGTTCCTCTTTGCACAACCATCTCGGTACGTTCTCGACGGCATGACTCGTAGACAGCCAGCGCTTTCAGCTTTGAGGCTGGTGATTTATCGCTGAGCTTGGCGAGACATAGTCCGAGCACGCCGCCATCTTCTAGAGCCATACCAGCACCACTGGCGAGATATGGTAGTGTCGCATGGACAGAGTCGCCAAGCATGGTCAGGGCTCCCGAAGGATGTGACCAGGTTGGATCGAGGCCAGGGCGAATGCATAATCTCCACTTGAGAACAGAGTCGCAAAGGCTCAGCATCTTCCCGATTCGAGGATCCCAATCGGCGAAATGGGCCCTCATCTCTTCGATGTTGCCCTTCAAAGTGTTGCCACTATCGAGTGGGATATCATCTGGCACCAGGAGAACCATGTTGAAGAGCTCCCCTCCTTTCAATACATAGTTGACAGCGTGTTTATCGGGACCGACCCAATAGTTGACTTGGGGATCTTCCACGAATGGCCTCAGGTCTGGGTCTTTTCTCATCTCGTCTGTCGACAGCAGCAGCCGGTATGCCAAGTCACCCGTCAATTGTGGAGGATCGGATCGGCCGAGAAACTGCTCTCTGAGTGAAGAGGCGATTCCATCTGCGCCGACTACTAAGTCAGACTTCATGGTTTGACCTCCTTCTAGAAACACAGTTGCGTGGCTGTTGTCTTCTGCTATCTCGTAGGACAAGACTTTAGATCCGCAGAGAATCTTGGCACCAAGCTCTTGAGCTCTGTCCAAAAGTGCTTTGTGCAGAGTCGCGCGATGAAAATCGAGGAAAGGATAGCCTCCCGAGGCAGCCGCATAGCCATGGTAGTCCATTTCTGAGAGATGGTTTCCTTTCCATCCGATGAAGTTGCATTTTCTCGGCTTGGTGGCATTTTTGACCAATTCCTTCTCGAGGCCCCAGGAGAAGAGAACTCGAGCAGCGTTGGGAAGAACTTGGATACCGGCGCCCACTTCGCCGATTGCTGGTGCAGACTCCAAAACCGTGACATCATGGCCGGCGAGACGGACAGCGATTGCAGCACCGAGACCACCGAGACCGGCTCCTACAATGACTACCTAAATACAAATTAATCTCAAAACAAATGCTCCAGATGTAGAGTCTTGAACTTACATGAAGCCTGCTTGAGTCACTCCTCTCCGTCACTTCCTGAATCTTGTAGGTAGGCATCTTGTCTCTAGGCTGCTGAATCGTGATTGGGAATAGGCAGAAAAAACAATATCGAGCAAAAGGTCTTTACATTCGTATTAAAAGTCTAGTTATGTGATGCAGTCTAGGTCTTGTGGCAAAGCAGACACAAGTGGTGGTGCGATTACTCGTTTGTCCGATTTACGAGACCGATGCCGATATGCTCGTGCCTTTACATTCTAGGTCTAGATAGCCATCGCTAGTGCAAACACGGATCTTGAACCCGAGTTCTTTTACCCACTCACCCATGCCCCGTTAGTATCCTCCCACTTATCAAGATAATGTGCGGGGAAGTTGATAAGGGTGGGGTTTTGGTAGCACTGTGGCGGAGTCCAGCCAAGCCTATCACTTATCAAAGTTACACTACTAATCAGACAGAGTTCAACGGCATTCGGCAATTCCTCCCACTCTAGAACCCCAACGTTTCTTCACTCTATCTCTCGTTCATCTTTAACATTTCCCACCTCATCCCACTCTACAGCCATGTACGGAGCCGACGACGAGCTGTCCCTAGCGGTCGATGCGTTTCTTACAGAAGCCATGGGTCGTAAACAGACACAATCGCAGGGTCAATCAGAGACCTCTCGAAGAGGTTCTGCAGCCTCACAGCCAGGTCCCCAGAGTGACAAGTCGTTTGAGTGTACTCATCCGGGCTGCAGCAAGAAGTTCACGCGCTCAGAACACTTGCAACGACATGCTCTCAATCACTTACCGGGAGGTTCCTCATGTGACATATGCCGTGCACACTTCAAACGGCCTGACTTGCTGAGTGAGTGACCATGTTTTGTATAGCCGAGTCAATCAAAGTTTGTTCTTACGTTTCCAAAGGGCGACATATGGAAAGACATCGCCAAAAGGATCTTGAGGCCGGAGGAACCGGCTTTGGCGTTCTCGATACACGAAAGAGATCCTGGGAAGCAGCCGACGGTACGGTCGTTGAAAAGCGACCGTGTCGGGACAGCAAGACGAAAGCTAAGACTGCCAAGGGTTCGGGACAGAACCCTCAAGAAACACAACAAGTCCCATCTCCAGAATCCGACCAAGCAGACAACACAGGGAATCAATCCCCTGGGCTGATCACTTGGGGCCATAACGAAGGCCAGCCAGTGCATGGAGTCCATCTTCATTCCTCATCCGACTTGCATATTGAAGACTCCATCTTTGTACACACCGCTGGCGAACTGGTTACAGACGACCATTTGGCCAACTTTACCACTTCAACCGACCCATTTGATCCCGGCGAAGGTATAGGCGAGTTCTCATTCGATCAGCTTGACCCTCTGCTCCTCAACGAGTCGTTCGTGGACAACGCGGCACTTGACTACACGCAAAGCTTCCAGCCAGATACAGCCAGCTCGTTTAACATGCCCTATACGACTGCGTTGGACTACAGCTGGTTATTTAACATGAACTTGAACCCAACACCAACACCCCTCACAAAATCCAGCGAGCAATATATACCGTCCACCCAAATGTCGGAGCCCGTCCAGATATTATCACCAGACTCTGTGAACAGCACGCGCCGTTGGTCAGAGTCGGTACAGTCTCATAACGGCGATACGAGGCAAGATGCCCCTGATCCACGAACCGCAATCTTGAACCATATCAAGACAACTCCAGAGAGCTTTGCCAGCTCGAGAAACGAATCTATAACGCCAACACAGCAGAAAGGCGCCAAACCATTTAAGCCTCACGTTACCCAGGATCAACAGTACGTCGAGGAACCGCAATTTAACAGGCCATTCTCGATGCTTGACAAAGGTCAATCGATACCAAAGATTGACGAAACCGTGCGCAAACGAATCCTTCAAGTCGTGGAGACTGCCAACCCGTCTCTACCTGATCCTCGTCACTCCGTGTGGGATGAGCCATTACTGTCCCGAGACTCCTTACAAACATACCTAGAATTGTTCTTCGTAAAGTTCAACACTGCCTACCCACTCATGCACCTTGCAACCTTCGATGTAAACAGAATGGAATCGTTGCTTCTCCTCTCCGTCCTCCTGCTTGGTGCAACCTACTCTTCCAAAGATGCTCATCAGCTGGCTGTGTGCATCCACGACGTTATACGGCCTAGCATATTTTCCCACGCTAGCTTTTCGGCTCGCGCAGAACTTTGGACTCTGCAAACTATCCTCCTAGTGGAATGCTTTGGAAAATCTCGAGCTGGGCAGAAGCAGCACGACATGAGCCATCTCTTCCATGGACTTCTTATAAATCTCATTCGCAGATCCGACTGCCAGTCGGTCCGCCCTCAAGGGCCACCTACTGACTGCATCGAGACAAATGAGGGCTTATTGCGAGAGGCTTGGAGACGATGGGCCATTGCAGAACAAAAGAAACGGTACGTCGCCTAACGAGGAACCTTGGTGGTGACATTTAGCTGAAATATAATTACAGTCTCGCACTTCTGTGCTTCATGTGGGATACGCAGCATGCAGTTCTCTTTTGTCAG
Organism: Fusarium ramigenum; assembly: GCA_013186855.1. Classification (NCBI taxonomy): domain Eukaryota; kingdom Fungi; phylum Ascomycota; class Sordariomycetes; order Hypocreales; family Nectriaceae; genus Fusarium; species Fusarium ramigenum. The sequence continues at coordinate 2,179 of JAAOAT010000132.1, read as the reverse complement.
AGTCTCTGTATGTCAGCATTTGAGCTTCGTCTTGAATTGCCATGCAGCCAAAGAATATGGGAAGCTTCAGACCCAACATCCTGGGCTATGGCATGGACTTCATCAGCCTGCACTTCCCAGCAGAGCTTTTACCTTCCCAGTCTCAAATCATATCTTGGGCCATCGGTGCCGCGTCCAAAAGCATTGACGGGGCTATCTCATGTACTTATGCTGCATGGTCTGATGTCCATCGCTTGGGATATGCAACGCCGTGACCAGACAGCGCTGGGCGTAGTAGATGGTGATGGGCCCGGATCCAACTGGCGGAAGCTCATAGGGAACGCTTATGACGCTTGGAAGGAAGACTTTGATGTTTATATAACCTCAATTCTTTCACGACTCCAGAACACACCTGAGGACCAGGCTAGGAGAAGCGAGTACGTGGCGTTTGCTACTGCATACAATGCTCTGTTTCACTCAGCACAAGCACTTCTTCATATGGAGTTCTTCGACATACAGATCTATGCTGGTGCTCGCCATATCTTGGGTCGGCCAGTTCAGCAGAAGGACTACCGTCGATCCGCGAAGGCGGTCAAACAGTGGGCGTCAGCCACAGAACGACCAAGTAAAGATCAACCTTCAAACACCGAACACAGCACAAGGAGCCGCAAGAGACCAGCATCTGTGGCTGCATGGCACGCATCCCGCCTGCTTCATGAAAACACAAAGGTGCTCACTCGTTCAGACGCCATGCAGCTCTTCCACGTCCCCTGGTGTCTGTACCTTGCAACTCTTGCATGCTGGGCATTCTGCCACGGCCAGCCCAATAGAGGAGGTATGCTTGACATGGACGATGATGCTGAAGATAGTGACGACGAGAGCGATGAGATCATCTGGAACCCTCGAGGGGAAATGCACAACCTCGTGTCGAGAATGGCTCAGAAGGGGCCTGAGGAGATGGATGTGACATCAGGTCAACAACGACAGATTGTAGGGCTTGTCTGGACTATGGCTGAGACACTGAGTAAGGTTCGGTGGGGGATCTTACATGCTGGTGTTGTTGTGTTACGGGGGCTGATACCTCAAAGGCTTATTAATCAGTATGATGAGCCTCATAATGATGCCTTTTAAATTAGATACACTGATTATATAAACCACTCCAGCATCCAGTTCCCTCAATCTTAGACCAGTCAATCTTAAGCCAACGATTCTTATAAGGTCAATAGTAGTGGCCTCCTAGGCCAGAAAGCTGTCAAGTACAGCATCTTTCTTATCGTAAAGGCCCTTCTTCCAGGTCTGGACTTTAATAAAGTGAGGAGATAAGGTCACACTCCCCGCGAAAGCCTTCGCGGCTTATAAGATCATCCTCGCACTGTTTCTTAATACCTCTCTCAGTAGAAACATGGCTAGAGCCGGACCTTTCCCGTTTACAAAGACAGCGAGAAAGTGAACGACCTCTCTCGGGTTCCATTGTGTCTGTGAGTTGTTGGTGTTTGTGAGTTGTTGGTAGGTTCTTGAGGTCGAGTTAAGCTATGCTCTTGGGTTTTAAATTTAGTTTTTAACTAGGCAATGGGAATTCAGTGAAACTTGCTCCAGCAGATCAACTCAGTCTTTTATCATTTAAACAGAGCTCCAAGACCTGAGGATCTAATCAAATTAGAACAATATATCACAGATACTAGGAAATGTTCAGTAACTGATTGGCCACTTACTGTTAACCAAGCCCACCATTGCAATGTAAGGGTGCCGATGCTGCTCAACCACATCAAGTCCCATGTCGTGATCAGGTCATCTGCCTGTAAGTAGTCTATATTGAATTGATCATGAGGTGTCTTTGCACTAATGATGACTTTTACCCCGCTTTAATTGAGGCTCTGTAATGAGCGGCCTAATTAACTAAAGAAGACTATAGCCTGATTTGCGACTTAAACTTGGGTCCCGAGATTTTAAAAGCTTTGCATGTGTCCCTCAGGGATAGTACCTCCTATTCTGACAGAAAACGCCGCCGTTTTAGGCGGTTTAAGCAGTACGAAGACTCTAATATAACAGGGGTCAGACAGGTACTCTATACTTACTTATATAGCTTATGCAGCAAGAGGGTATAGGGAAGAGGGTTAGTCTCTAGGCTATAGTTTATCTTTAAATATAGTATTTAATCTCGGCTTAAAATTATTTATATTATTTATACTTTATATTAATA
>JAAOAT010000129.1:0-11940 GCA_013186855.1 Fusarium ramigenum | reverse complement strand
TTCGTGATCCAGAGCTATTAATTCAGGCAAAAGGCACTAAACTCTTGTTCAAATACCCAGATGCCCCGTCTGATCTACTGGCGGCCATGAACAGCTTTGAAGACAAACTACACGGCATTCTAGACTTCTCCCATATACGCAGCGACTGGCTGTACATTGATGTGGGTAAAGAGACCTGCCCAATGCCTGATGATGTTCCATCACGTGAACCTCAGACATACCTCTGGCGGCGCTGTTGCATCCGTCACCACCTCAGTCAGCTCTATGACGGGAATATTCCTAAGTCCGGCCAAAACTTTTACCATGAGTCAATGCTTCGAGATACTGGCGCTATGACTATGTTGACGCCTGCAAGGTCTCGACACCGCCGTGGGGGTATTCTTTATGGCTAAATGTACAATCTCGCTAAAGAGATCGTAGACGCTGCTCGCACATATCCATTTCAGAATTCAGATCTACGGCTTCTGGCGTTAAATCCACAGCTTCGCAATGGTATGCAAAGCATTGGCGGCAAGCCAGCTTCGGGCAAGAACAGCTACCAGGGCATCCATCATACCTGTGGGCAGTTCGCACTCCCATCTTTGTTAATTACGTCTGGCACAATATCAACAAGTTTACAACCGGGTTTGAGTTGATTCGAGCTCAACGTTCTGGGGGGCTAACGACATGGGAGAAAACCAAGGTGATGGATATGTCTCTTCGATGTCTTCGGGTTGCAGTCGGAGGGTATGATTACTCTCGAGAAGGGACGCTGTAGTAGAGCAGATGAGAACTGCTGCAGCCAGCGGGCTTGCCACGAGTATACTACGGCCTTGGTTTTAGTCACAGAGCCAGCCTAACTACAACTGGAATAACCCTTCGATGATTCGCTGGTTAAACCCGTGCCAATCATACCACCCGATAATGGCGAAGAACAAAACAGTTGTCCTAATCATCATCACGGCATCGCGCAATTCATCATCCCCATACGCATCGGAAATGTCACATATCATACCAGAATACTATCGCTTCTCGCGTCTCATTGAGAGATGGTTTTCCGACGTAATTGCTTATCAAGCAGAGTTCACAAAAGATTTCACAATGTCCAACTTGTTAGGATCGCCTAAAAAATATCATATATCTCAAGTACATAAATCCCCACCTGAGGCTACAGAGCAATATTCCAATTGCTCATCGTTAATTGGTCTCGGCAATATCAACTTCGAGGCCACAACACTCTACCATTTGATGGAAGTCCGTGGCCAAATCATTGCAATACTTGAGGACTTTATCAATAGCACTTTTAACAAGGCTTTCGCGATAACCTTGGTACTGCAGTACATCGACGTCAACTGCGAAACTTTCCAGGAAAGCTCTCTTCTCCGCATCACCTAGATGGTTCAACTCAATACCAAGCACAGCCCAGCAGATAAATATGGCGATATCATGCCGGGCCTCATTGAAAACGCCGGCCAGCTCTCTCAGGTCTTCTTGAACTGTTCAAGCGTCAGAATAGGTCGTGGCTGATATTTGCTTATTCAAACAAAGGAAAGCTTACCTTTTCGAATTGCTTTCCTCTTCTTGGAAATTTTCATCCATTGCCAACCCCCAGTGGCCGCTGATACGACACCACCTAAGCCCAAAATTGCTGCAGTGACAGCCCAGCCTGCAGGGTTTGATGCTAGAAGGATAGCTCCAGCCCCCACGCCTACGACGCCAACACCTGTGAATGCTTTTGGCCACTTCTCCATGAGCTTGTATTTTTCTAGCTCAGTGGATAAATGTGAATTCAAGCGGCTTCTTACTCTGTTGAATTCCAGGCTACTAGCATGGAGGTCTTGAGCTGTTGTGTACAATGCTTGCGGGGTCACGGCTGGACATCCTTTACTTAGCAAGTCGTTCTTCAAGAAGGAGCTCTTTTAAAATAAGAAGGAATAGATATGCGCACCTTCACCATGTTTTATTCTTTCAAGGGTGGTTGCTATACGAGAAAACCTGGTTTGATGCTGTAAAAATGGGTGGGCGGCTTGTTGCCAGGCATTTAATCTTTCTGGCTGATCCACTGCAGCAGATGTCATGCTACGTTCGTATGATTGTTGTAGCTTGAAACCGTTAGATGCTTTAAAGATGAGCGAATACAACTAGGACTGCCTACCTCGCTAACCAATGGAGCAATTGTTTGAATACTACTGAATAATTCGGCTAGACCGAAAATAATAGTCGCGTCGCTTGTGGGTATCGAGGTGAACTGCGATTGATTTGTCTGTTCGGCATGCATCATTATAAAAAAGTCAACGATAAATGATAATGCCGATAGAGCATTAGTAGCAGTAGAAAGTCTTGTAATGTTAGCAATGGTGTAACAAAATATCCTTTCTTGACAATGGAGGACGCATACAGAACTTCGATGGCGTCGATTTCATCCAGTTGACCAGGTCTAAGGAACAGGTGAACGTTGATCTTCAAATGACTGATGGCGAAGAGTTGTTCATATTTATTTTTCCGATCTTGTGGTACGTTGAGAGGAACCAGACTCATCAAGTGCGGCTTAGTTCTATTTTCAAGAAAAAATCGGAATACCAGCGCCGGGGCGATTCGCCTGAAGAGGTCTCGGACATGGTATTGAGCCCTCCCGCGGGGATCATCATCGGTGAAGCGTTTGTGTTGAAAGTCGGCCTTGAGAATGCGAGGAAAATGTTAGTGACGGCGGACCAGGTCTGACTTTTCTTATCTTGGGTAGATAGGGCTAAGAAGGACAGTTATTACTTGAACGGGGACAAAGGTATCACGACTGGCCAGATCGTCAGGCTCAGTAACCGGGACTTCCCGTACAATCCAATGGTCAAGATTGGATTGTCTGAAAGATCTGGCAAACTGGTGGTTGAGGATGGGCGATCTACCGAGGTCGAAAAAGTGCCAGACCTCCAGGCGAACGAGTAGCAATTCATTTGAATTGAAGGTAGACACGTTTAGTGCCTCTTGATAATTGGGAAGTTGTTCTTTCATTCTTAGAAATAGGCTTCTAAATCACTGGAAGCACAAGTAGACGATTCCGAATCAAATTGAAGCTTTGTCTTCCGATCTAATATTCAGTAATTGTAGAGGAAAGAGCTCCTACTCGTAACGTACAGGAATAGATAATGTATTGTACGACACCATCTGCCTCCTACACTAGACCGCATAGCCCGCCACCCTGTGAAAAAATTGGCAGTTGTTTTGTTGGGAATTTGCAGCTTACTTGTTGTCCAACCGCTTGTTCACCGCTTGTTATATGTGATGTAATGGAAGTGTGGCTTTGCTTCCGACCCTATGAGATCAGTAGAATAGTTATGTTGGGTGAAACATGCATGCGGTAATGGTGATCAACCATAGCCACGTGATTCACACGAATTCCGATCAGCACACCGGTATGATGCATGATATTTTAGGACCAAGGCTGCCTTATCCTGTAGAGAGTTTCTCTATCTTTTCTGCTTTTTTATAAGAAAGAAGAGGAGCTCAGATTATTGCGCTTACTATATCCATATCGAGTATTCCTGAAATGGAGCAATTGGCGCATTCTTCCGTGTCTGATACGGCATTGCCCACCGAAAGATGCGACCTGAACCGCCACCATGCTGCCTCGGCGTTGGATTACCGGGTCATTACAAGAGAGACCCATGATCACTGCCAGGTATCTCAGAGCTACCGCGGCTTCGGCGTCGAGTTAGTATGGCAAGAATTCGATTCTAGAAAGCGATCCGCAGAGTATCATCTAAATCAAGTGCGCGAACGTTTGTATTATCTAAAGGGCCCAGATGACGAAACCATAGCTATGGAATGTCAGGGTGAGCTAGACGCCTGGAAATACTTTCGCAAATGAGACATTTGCTAACCTGGCTATGAAAGATGTTGTTCTTGGCCATCAAGCCGTCAATGGAGACAGTCAGTACCAATGGCACCTCAAGGTCGAATATGACAAAGCCGCCCGTGATCTCATTGCTATGGAGAACATCCTCAACATACTCAAGTCCAGCGATTCGAGTACAGCTGAGGTTAGAAATCACTTTGCCAAAGCGGCAATGTCGTTAGTAGTCCCTTTCAACCCTTCCAGAAGCGAGTCTTCCGGTCTTATGAGATAATCTTGAGACCTTTTTTCTAACCAATATGGATGAGCCATTAATATAGGCTCACGTTTTTTACGGGATCGTGCTTTGTTGCTAGTAAAAATTACGACCCTATTTGGGACATTGGAGCCCTGACTGGAGTTCTTTATGGAGGGTACAACATGGCGAAATCATCCTATCGTGGAGCTCACGGGTACCTTCGAATGACAGTTCTAGAAAGATGTGACCGAATTGTGAAATCTCTGAGGAACCGAATTCAGAATCGGACGCTCGAAGAAGAAGATTGCGCTTCTTTCAAAAGTTACTGGTTTACAATGTTGGATCAGTTTAGGCCTGAGGATGGGATGGATGGAGACGACGTGTCTGGCAACATCAGACAAGCACCTCAAATTTCACACACTCCAGAAGAGAGTTAGCACTTAGACTTTCCTGACTATAACCCGAATTCTACTCAAGAATTACTAGCAGAAACGCATTGCGTTTCCTGTTTTTGACCAATCACCGTCTAGCATTTTCGCCCCATACTTTCCCCGAAGGAAACGCACTGCGTTTCTCACGCCACGCTAATGAAATCAGAAAACCAAAACACGAAACGCGTGTCGGCTGACCCATGTACAGTTCCATAAGCAAAATTTAAACATATAATTGGTGGTTAGAAGCGACCATTACATTGAGGAGATTTTGGAGTCGAGATGCCCTTCTGATGCGAGGTGTCGGAATAGCTGGCGAGCAACGTATTTATCGCGAGCATCATCCTCATCCTCAACAGCATTACTTTGTTGGAATGTCAGCTGAATGAGATGCATGTGAGCCATTGCATAATACCAGTCTTGAGATGTATTGTATATGTGGGTTAGGCCGGGGAAAAGACTGACTGGCAGGAGAGCCCGTAAGATCAAGGATGGAGTTTATGTTCGGCATGAGTGGTCTTCCGGCTATAGAGATATGCCCTGCTTCAACCAAGGAACCAATTTTGGGAAAAGACAGGGCAGAGAGCTGAAGGATAATGTTCGCCATCTGCCGATACAGGAACTCAAGCTTCTCGTCACTGATCTTAGGGTCAAGTGAGTGGGAATATATTGGGTCTAGAGAAGTATCATTAAGGAACGTGAGACAAGGTTGTCTCATACTAAATATATTCCATGACCCTGAATGATCTAAGCCCCAGGCACCTCTTTGCCATTATGTGACGAATGAATCCCTATCGTTAAGTGGTTGATCATTTGCCTTCAGCAATTGAATGACTGTACTGCGATTCGTATTGTTTAACGATTTAAATTTTACCGCTGCGGGCTCTCGACATTACAAAATTCCCACACAGCCGCTTGTCCTTTCATCTCAAGCAACAGCAGGTTCGCTTTGCTGTCCTCTCTCAATGGTCGCAAGACGTTTCGCGGTACTTGAAGGCCATCCGTACTTTCCTTGAAAATCGACAAATGGTAGCCACCCTTCGGCTGATGCGAAACGACAAGGCGTTCTTTTTCTCCCTGAGAGAGAGCCTTTACGACAATGTTGCCCTTCCCATCGTGCCCTAGATATCTTCCCGTTGTGAATTCGAAGAATCCGATCCAGCCGTCCAAATTGGTGGAACGCCACCAAAAACCTCCCCAAGGGTGGGGGCTATCTTCCAAACACACCTTGCCACTAACGACTGACAGATAACGCTTCTTGCTTGAGTGTGTGGTGCGAATTATGTACCAAGCGTTCGGCGTTGGCACAGAGTCGAAAGGTGACATATTATAAAAGTCGTGAGACACATCTAAAGAAACTGAAGGAGCTGGTGTAGGGTATGTGGCCGATGGTGAGGACATCATATCAATGCTCTCATCATTCAGTTCCATTATTGCTGGCACACGTTAATCCGATGGGATACTCTGAAATGTCAGAATTCGTAAAGTTTTGCAGTGTAAGTCAATAAGTAGTGGCAGACAATGATACGTTGGTTATGGTGAAATACAGATGGATATTTATAATACCACGTATTACATTTCGTAAGACACTCGTGGCGTTTAAAAGCGGGGAGAACTTTTTGAATTTGAACTAAACTTTCATAGCACCAACTGCCTACCAATAGGTGGGAAAATAAACTTTAGCATTCAATTTCTTTGGAATGTGATGAATATCGATACGGCATTGATTTTGCTCAATGCGGTGGGCAATGACGGCAGGCTGAGGCAACCTTGCAGAATGTCTTAAAGCCCCCGCACTGAGAAAAACATCACATGTCTAAAACAGCTCACCAAAAACTAATCTCTTTTCTTGTGTTGAATAGTGCCAGGCCATTATCTGTAGTCCTACCAATTCGCTTCATTCGTTGTTCTACAATGCTAGGGCTACGTAGCAGCATGGCAGCAAATATATGTCACGGAAGGCAACCATGATGCCTCTCTATTATCCACTAAAACTCCACACACACACATTTTTGTGACTTTTAATCGATTCGCTTCTGGAGTAGAGCACGTCATGAGGCGTCTCACCGTGTCGGCTGTTACCAATCATATCAGGGTGGATCTTACTACCAACGCGGGAGGCCTAGCAGTACTACCGACAGCTCAGAGTTGGCGTAATCGTTATGAAACAGATTCAATGATTGATCAACCAACAAACCCGAAGTTCAAGGGCCACATGTATTTATCATTCAAATCGCCATTGTTTCTGACTCACCAGTATCGCAACCTTTTCTTTCCCAACATAAGAAAACACCTCATAAGTCTATTTCCATCAACTGCCTCTTTTTGAGATCTTCTGTGAATTTTCCTTAGTTCCTTCCCTATATCTTACGCGAAAATTATTCGTGGAATCACGCCAACAGCCCACTGGAGCTACTGCCACGATGACCAACACATCTCCTTCTGATGAACAATTTGGCTATCTTTTCCGCCATGTGTTTTTACCGGCAAAATTACCTGGCCACGATGATACCTCTGGGGCGAATGAATCATTCCTTGTTGGACTTGTCCTGCATAGCCTCGATCAATTCTTGGTGAAAGTGGAGTTTGGCGAAAAGATCGCCATTGCCGCTTGCATCTCTATGATAAAAAACATGATAGTCGCGAGAGACATGGATGGATATTTGGGACATGCTGGACTACAGGAGGCTTTACACATGCTCTCAGCTGATGGTGAGATGTCATTTATATTTCATTCCGATTAGCTGCTCACCATGAACATGTCAGATCCCATCGCTCTATTTCATATCACCGCTCAGAATGCGGGACTACTCATTCGCAAAACGAACAATTCATTTTGTTTTGAGACTTTCGAATTATCCCCTTCCAACGAGTCTGTCATGACCTCTAAAGGTCGATTAGTACGCCAGTTCCCAGCATCTGCAACCAGACTGTCCCCTAACGACTTTGAAAACTCCGAGTTTCAGGAGGTTCTGGTCAACACACTTGCTAAGATGGCCAAGCAAACGGTGGCGGAGGTGCAGCAGAAGGTTAGAAAAGCAAAGCAAGAGCAAGATGAAGACAGAGACACGGCACATCCGCGTATTGTGACCGAACTCTTGACGAGCATAATTCGGGGTATCGGCAAGTCCATTACTGTCGAGGGAGTCTGCAAGAACACCCGCGAGGAAGTGCTGTGGAGCAGGAGTAAGCTTCCGTGGAGAAGATCTCCGGTCTGGCTTCTCGTTCGCGTTGGACTGCATCTTACCATGAAACGCCTCGCGGATGGCTCGGATAAGACGTACAAGAGATTCATGATCTTCTTTATGGCTCAAGTGCTGCATATCGCCAACAACAAACCGACACAAAGCGAGGTGATTCACATAATGGTCACCAAACTTTCAAGACGACTTTGTAAACTTGAGAAACCTCAAGATGGACCATGGCTTCAAGAAATCAGCTCGGTTGTCTCAATTGCTTCTGCCTGTTTACACCAACGTTGGACAAACATCTGCACGCGATTGCAGAAACCCTTGGACCTGGAGAAACTCTCCAAGATCAAGGTGGAGGACAACCTACGCTTTTCGGTTCCTGAGATGGATGAGTTCGTCTTCGCAATTCTCCACGTCAAAAAAACCACCCAGAACTCGAGCTTCGAACCGACATCAAGTGTTTCCACTTTTGACACGCAAGATCTCCCTTTGCTCGCTACCAATATCCACAAGGATTATACTTCCTTCGCCCTGGCTATGTTTGAAACCTGGATTAGAGATTACCTGAGTCAATGGATCAAAGGCCATATCGGGGAAGAATCCTGCTGTGAAAAATTGCAACAGTCTTTGTGCAGCTATTATAATACCGCTGCAGACTGGTACTCGAGGCGTCCAGAGGGCGCATCACGAATGCTCCTGACCATTGGAGAACTTTGGATCGCAATCGACAGGGCTGCAATTCACAAATATCCTATGCTACAAGAGAATAAGACTGAGGTGCCGACTGACGTTTGGCAAGCACTTTTGATCCATTCTAAAGACGACATGGCCAGGCTTCATCGTCTGGAGAGTCATCTCTTAGAACGGGAGCGCACTGCCGCGTTACATAGGCGACCATCTATCTTTCGTTCTTATGGAGAGACATCCTCCTTTTCTGTAAGGTACTTTGTCAAGTCTACCAAGCTTCAGGCGAAGAAAATGGAGATAGAGAAAAGCGCTTCGCAGCGTCGGCAAGACAAGATCAAGGAGTTTCGTCGTCTTGAACAAAAGTATGACGATCTGATGGCAAGTTCGGAAAGAATGGTATGTAATTCTGTGTCTGTCCGTTCGTTCGATCTAGTGTATGACGAACATATACCATCAAGCTGCAATCGCTGTTGCCTTGAACAACAAGCAAAGGGCCTTCGGATCGCGGTTCATGAGTGGCCCTTGCCCGACAACCTCCTTGAAGCACAATCAACTGTGTTTGAGCTGGAAATTCCCCGTCCTTTCTCCATATGGCGTGATGTCACCTTTTTCCTCATTGAAGATGTGCTAGGATACGAGTCTTTAGGGGCACGTCCCGAATTTTCGTACCCGTTGGCATCATATCAAGGACTTGCTCCTTGGTTTGTTCCCGAGAGAAATCGGGTCCAACTCTTATCCCAGGCAAAGCCTCAAGTTGTTACCCATCGGAAGGACAAATTCATCGAGGGTAGCACGGAGGTAGATGTTTGTCTCAACAATGGTCTTATTTATCAATTTTACGACGGGGATAAGGGCACCTTCATCTCTAGCCACAGGTCGTCATTCAAAATTTCAGACCAATGCACTTTCCGGCTGCCTAGTCGGGCAAAAGTATTGAAACGATTTCTCGCGCGAACATGGGCTCAGCCTAATGGCCAGACTCCTAATGAGGTTATCGCCAGTCAATCAGACTGCCCCGATTATATGCCATTGGGCGAGTTTAAGGCTTTAGCTCTCCTGCCTTTTGGGCACCGTATACAGTGGATGAGTATCCTCGTTCAACTAGCCATGCCGACAATTGATTTTAACCGACCTGAGACAACTATTTTCTTGCTTCAGATGAGTATGCAAGCCGGCCCCTATGGTGCTGTCCAAGTCGAAAGGCCTACGCATCGACGGCTTTTGAAGACGGAATTCGGCCAGCAGATGTTGACCAGCCTCACACAATGTGTTTCAAGAATAAAAGAAAGTTGGGAGTCCCATACATCCTTGTGTTCGTTTACGCTACTCACAACCCGACTACAAACCCTGGCCGATCTTTCTTTGTCGGTTCCGATTCAGGAGCTGCTTTCCACTTGCCGCAAGATATCCTATAGCTGGCTTCTCCGTCTTGTCGAGAAGGTACAGGAAACAAAGGACGATGCTCAACGGGCTGAGTTCTTGAATATCGTCGTCCATGTCGCCTTGATCTGCGCTGAATCTTTCAACACAGACGACGAGGTGCTATCCCAAATCCTAGCAGATTCAAGACAGGCAGCGATACTCGTTGAGGTTTCAATCATCATTTACAGCAACTCTAGCTTGACGAACAACAAAGATGACCATCTCCAAAGTATCATGTTTGATAGATTTTTGCACACTATGCATCGCGCTTGTCCAATCTTGGTTCGGGAGGCTGTCGACCATAACAATGACTGTCTGGATATAGCTATCAAAAGCCGATGGCCTACCTTTTACCGATCATCAAAATGGATGCTTTCTCCTTCATCTTCTTATTGGATGAAAACAACTTCTAGTCACTTGCAAGTTCATCTCAGCGCACTCACAGGTGAACTTTTAGTGGATGGTTGTCCTCTATCACGCCTGCCGCGTGAGTTTACACGCCATGAAAACTTTCAGAGGCTATTTGGTTCTATGATCTTAGATGTTGCACCAAGCAATGTGCCAGGCATGTGCTTTTGTGCTACCAAGATGTTTAGCGGTTATAAAGTCCACTTCGGTATGCAGGACTCTTCGGGTGATCAGACACGTCGCGATCTCTTGGTCCAGTTGCACAAGGGTAGCTCGATTCTGGATCTGATTCCTTCAAGAACCATGAGAGATCTACTGCCGCACCACTTCGTCGACAATTTTGTCCATTGGTATAATCGCACGACTGAAACCATTGAGTTTTGTGACATTGGCGATGTTTGGGTCATAAATCAGCCGGCCAACTGGTATTTCAGGCGCGATGGTAGTGGTTGGAAGCTCGACCATTGCACCAGCGTAATCCTCATGCCTCCTTCAAGTCAGCTAGCTCAGGCTATCGCAACGATCATGTCACCTATTGAAGCACCTCTACGGATTCACATTTTGTATAGTGTCCAAGAGAAAGTCCTTGACATTCGGATTCCCGGCCTACAGCTACAGTTCTTTTCGAAACCTGGTGAATCGATTATCCGGTCTAGACAGTTTCGAAATATGAAAATTGACACCGACCAATCTCTGGGGACTCTGATCGGGCTTGCAAGTAAGCTCATACTCCGAGATATTAAGGATTCATCAATTAGAACAGTGATAATCCCAGAGGGCAAGGTCGAGCATGGACCAACAGCACAGGGATGTATAGAGGATCACGTCCGTGTCATGATTGCTCATGGAACGGCTCATCGGGTACAAGCATACAAGATCGATAACGTCCTCCGACGGCTCGTGGCTGACGATAAGATGGAGACAAAGTTGTTTCTAGCATACATTCATGCCCTTACATCCTTCTTAATTCCTGATCCTTTTCTTCATCGGACAGGAGCTGAAGAAGCGCTGAGAATTCTTTCATCCGCCCAGATTCAAGCACCTTGCGTGTTGTCCAACAGCGCTCATGAGAGACTAAGCCTGATAAGTAGACTATCCCCAGATCGCTCATTCTATCCATCCCACAAGAGAGTGATGCAAACTGTCGAATGGTCTCCAAGTTTGAGCTACGTATCTCAGGATGGTCGCTTCCACACACTCACCCAGCAAATTCTTACAAACTCTCACGAACTAAGTTTCCTTCATCCCGGATATGAAGTTACAGATCTTCCTAGAAATATTTCGGCCGACTTGGTCGAGCGAGCTATCAACAGAAGCGCTCGCGATCGTGTTGCAGGCTTTGGGGCTGAGGAATTTACTTCAATGCATGATACTGTTTATCTCGGAAGAGACCGCGGGCAGCAGTCAGTCCGAGCAGTTCGTGCCGCAGAGATGGCATTCAGGGTCTTTCGTGGCCACTACGCTCTCCTACAACCTGTCATGCCAGGCCTCACTTTACACCTTTATGAGCTTCTACAGAGAGCGACTGTAAGCTCGATGCAAGTCGCAGTGCCGAAAGCCAGACTATTCTACGATTCGAGATGGCTCCAAGGACCTGAAAGATTTCTCTCATCTGAGTGGTGCCAGCTTCACTACACTTTTCAGAGCAAACAAAACTGGCTCAATAATTTCGAACTCATGGTCTGGACAGCGACCATGTCGTACTCCAAGAAATATGACCCACAGGTTGTCCAGGCG